>JAKTXG010000058.1:0-89677 GCA_030561385.1 Suhomyces bribrorum | reverse complement strand
AAAGTTGGGCGTTGGAAAACATCACGTCTAAATCATGGATAAATTGCTCGACGTTGGGCCTCCTGCCCTTGCTTAGCCACAATCTCTGCCATGTCTCACTTTCTTTCCTATTGCTGCTTTGGGACATCTAGCTGCAAATTCTAACCTGTTCCGGTACACACTAGGTATATCGCACTAATAGGAAAATTTTTCATACTAACACTACTGGACCCTTTATTGATCACTACTTTTAAACAACAAGATACCAGCTAATTGTATCGTGTTAATAAGTTACATCAGCAACCAACGCCAATAGTATCAAGCGCCTCCCCCGCCTGAACACCCACTTTTGACTTGTCTGGATTTCAAACGCCGTTTGTCCCAGCATCTCTATTCAAATCCCGTTGTTCTTAGTCTCAAATCATTGGTGTAAACTCATCATCGATTTGATTCTTTAAAACAACACCCACTTTTCCACAATCCTCTTCTCCTTGCAATAACTGTTTATGCACGAGAAGTCGTCACGACAGTCCCTACCACACACAAATCGCCTACTTGAACCTGGATAGCATTCGCCAATTCTATCTTTTGATCTGAGACACTTTCTAGCGAAACAGTCTCCTCCAATTTTTCAACAAAAAGTATCCAAAATTCCTTCAGTTATCTGTTGCTGACATCGCCATTCGTCTCTCCCCCCTTAGTTATTTGGTATTTCTTGGCCTCATTCCCACCATTTGTTGCCCTCCCCAAAAAAACCAGAACCTCCCACCCCTACCCCCTATCATCCACTGCATCAGCTTGTTAGCCCTTTAATTAGTATTCATTGAAACGTTTCTTGCTACTTCTCTCTTCGTTTCAATAGTACTATTAATTGAAATTCCATCTCATCAAGAGTAAGTTTCAACCCACCTCTAGAAAAGACACTACTATCTACAACCAATTATGGTTGCCCCTGCTTATATCACCGACTCCTATGTCGACCACAACCTTTCCGCCAACCTCGACTCCACCTATGCTTTCGAAGGTCCCGAAAAACTTCTTGAAATTTGGTTCTGGAAATCAGAATCCGCCCTTCCCACCGGCTTTTCTAAAGAAGGTTTACGGTCCATTCCTCTCGAACAATGGGTCAAAATCTTGGACTTGGTCAATTGCAAAATCTTATCCATGAAATCTTCAAAGTTTATGGACTCCTATCTTTTGAGTGAAAGCTCTTTGTTTGTGTTTCCTCATAAGATGGTCTTGAAAACTTGTGGTACTACCACCACCTTGGCTTGTATCGATAAATTATTCGATATTGTTCGTCAATTTTATTTCAACGGTAAAGATTTCTCTTCCAAGGAAATTTATAAGATTTTTTATTCCAGAAGATCGTTTATGTTTCCGGATAAACAGACTTATGTCCATAAAGATTGGAAAAATGAAGTCAGCCTCTTGAACAAATACTTTTTAACGGGAAAGTCCTATGTTGTAGGTGACTACAACTGCGATGATCATTGGTATTTGTTCATTGGTGGTAAGGATTCCGACAGAAGTCAATTTAGTCAAGATCAAACCTTTGAAATCCTTATGACCGAATTGAATGAAGAAAAAGCTGCCAAGTTTCTTACCTCCAGAAAGCCCGGTGTTGAATCTTTGATTCAAAGTGGAATCGAAGAATCTGACTTGGGCCATGATATTGGCTTGGAAACTATGAAAGAAACTGGTATCAACGATATCTTTACCAAATCTTACGGATCTACTCATTTACCATCTCCAACTTTGTCGGATAATTTAGAACTGGATGAAGAAATCGAATCGAAACATGATTACAACTTTATTCATGATGCGTTTTCGTTTACTCCTTGTGGTTATTCTTCCAATTCCATCACTTCCAATAAAGGTGGATATTACTACACTTTCCATATCACCCCAGAATCGGGTTGGTCTTATGCTTCATTTGAAACCAACTATCCTTTTGGAAGAAATACTCCTGTTTCTGTCATTGATGTTCTTTTGAAAGTTTTGAACATTTTTGAACCAAGAAAATTCTCAATGACTTTAATCAATGAAGATGTTGATGGATTCAGTTCTAATTTCACCAAATTACAAAACTCTTGTGAAATCTTAAAGGATTATTCTTATGAAAAGCAAGAAAGAGTGGTTTATGATTTGAAAGGTGAGTATAAATTATTATACTTGAACTTTAAAAAATCAAGTTAAATTGTCCTTGTTGCCAGTTTATTTTTTTTTTTTGATCTTCTTCATATTGATTTTTGAGTGTTTCGTATTATGTTACTGATATATCAAGAAGCTCGCTTGTTTTTGAGTCGTCTTTTCTGTCAGGTGGTCGACTTCTTGATATATTATAAGTAGTATAAAATAAAATGTTTCCCCATAACCACAATAGTAGGCTGGTAAAAAAAGGATATTTCTGGTGATAATACCAATTGAAAATTTTTGGTTTCTACAAGAAAAAAAAAATCATACAATCAAATCTATTAACGAAGATCGATTAATATATACATATCAATAAGAAATAAATAAAAGAAACTAAATAGCAATATTCGACAACTTTCAACACAGGATATAACTAGTGATGGAGAACAACACTTTGAAAAAATACCAATTTTGAATAAATCATCAGAATAAACCCAATCTATTTACTATTGATTAGTTTACTTGAATTTTTTACCGAACACGATGACTTGCAATTGATCGTACATGGAGATAACACCGGCACCGGCAACACCTCTCAAGATGTTAGCACCACAACCCTTGAACAAGGATGGGATACCTTCAGCAGCAACGACCTTCTTGAAAGCATCAAAGGCACCGTCGTACTTAACGGCTTGACCGGAAGTCATCATCATTCTTCTTCTAATGGTGTCCAATGGGTAAGAAGCAGTAGAAGCACCAGTAGTAACAGTCCAACCCAACAAGAAAGAGGCCAAGAAAGAACCTTCCAATGGACCAACCAAAACAACAGGCTTCAAGGAATCGTACAAACCGAAGTACAAACCTCTGTAGACAATGATACCAACAACAGATGGACCGAAACCTCTGTACAAACCAGCAATACCGTCGGAAGCCAAGGTCTTCTTGTAGACATCTAACAAACCGTTGAATTCTCTAGCACCACCTTCAGACTTGGTAGACTTGGCATCGTTAGCCAATCTAGTTCTGGCGTAATCCAAAGAGTAGACGAAAGCCAAAGAAGTGGCACCAGCCAAACCACCGGAAGCCAAGTTACCAGCAAACCAAGCCCAGTAACCTTCGTCCTTCTTGAAACCAAACATGGCCTTGAACTTATCCTTGAAAGCAAAGTTCAAAGCTTGGGTTGGGAAGTATCTGATAACGTTAGCAGTGTTACCTCTCCAGAAAGAAACAATACCTTCATCGGCAGCGGTTCTTCTGAAAGTGTCGACAATACCGTCGTACTTTCTGGCCAATCTACCTTGCTTGATCATTTCATCTTGGTTTTGGATCAACAACTTAACTCTTTCAATTGGAGCAGCAGCAGTCTTAGAGACGGCGGCGGAGACACCACCCATCATGAAGTCAACGAAGAAATTACTATCCATCTTGTCTATTGAATATATTGGTCTATGATTAGATACGTTTATTAAAACCCTTGGGGGGGATCAAACAGATTTATATATTAGTGAAGGAGCTGAAAAATTTGCGTCCGGGGGGAATCGGGGAAAATGGGTGCATTTGATTGGTTGGTGCCGAGGGTGGTGGCCGGGTAACCTTTTGATTTCCGGGAGGCGGCTCGGCCGGTTCTCAACCCCAGCACATCCGCCTTTTCACACATGAACACTCCCTCCATCATCAACATGGTGACTATGGTGATGCTCTTAGATACTTACAACAGCTAAAGTGGCCTTGTATGGAGATTGGCATTGCCCCCACATCTTGCAATTGAACTCGTCAATGATTCTCTCTTGTTGATGTAACCTTTTGGTCCCCCCAAGTTCTCAACCTTTTTCACTAGTATAGTCTCATCGCGTGCCTGGGCCACGCGTCAAAACCGTAGATGGATGCCAGTTAAGTTAAATACCGGGAAACTGAGGGTTCGGAATTGTGGTCCTCCAATGATAAACGATCTCCCACCAGATGTTGATGCATGAAAACTCAATTAAGAATACAAAAATAACATAAATGTCATTGAATATGTTTTGGTATCGTTATCAATTTCTTTTTTAGCATTTATGCTCGGGACAATTTCTTCGCTGGCAATGCTTTTAGCTAGTATGGTAAATTTCATATTGCTTATTGCTATCATTTAACATTTGGTGAATTTATTGCGGTGTTTTTTCTTCCCACTGTTTGAATGATTTTCGGCCTGATGTCCACCGGTTAAGACATGAAAAAGAAAACCTATTTAATAAAACCTGTCACAAACTCAATTGACTAGATATCGTACTTGACCTCGTCTGACCTATAAAACAACTTGGATATATATATATATACACATATATTAAGTAGTAGGCTGATTTGTGTCCTAGATCTCTGTAAAGAACATTTCGTAACTACAGTTGCTAATCTACTGAAAAGGAAAAAAAAAAAAAAAAAGAAAAAGAAAAAGTAACAGAAAAAGTAACAGAACAATTCTTTGAGAACACCTTTGGCTTCTATGGACGTCACGCCTTGAATCTGTACAAAATGCTTTCATACCAGATCATTATTGATGTAGTTAACCATCATCATCACCGTTAATATCTCATCGGATTTTCTGGCTTAGGGGCTAAACCCGAGCACGCATTCCGAGGGTAACGACTACTACAAGTGCCGTGAAAAAATCTGTCCCTTGACCCTGCAAGAGCGAGTTTCGGGGCTGGATCCTGGGGAAATCGACCGGAATATCTTTCTGGCAAATCTTTAATATCCTCGGACCCATCTGGTCTGTAGGCCCGTTCAACATCCACTGATCTGTGAACTTTTTTCTCCCTTCAATCGACACCCCCTCGCCTGCCCCGCTCACTCCGTATTTCTCCGTGCTGCTGATCTCATCGCATCTACCGAGCGTGATTTTTTTTTTTTTTGGCTTCTACAGGTGTTGATAGTGACCATGAAATTATTGATCACTGAAACTTTAGCTACGGTTCTAAACCTAAAAAGAACGTCATATTTGACGGTCACTTTTCTACTGCCAAAGTGGTGGAATCGGCCGTATCGCCGAACCCTGTCTACATGCAGTTCTGCTGGCTCTAACCGTTGTTAGTTAAATCTCTATTTACCATCTTGATGTACCTACTGGTTCCTCTAGATGGTGGGGCTAAGTTAGTGGGTTGGTTATTTTTGCAACCTTGTCGTGCGATAACCGCCATTGGTCTTTATCTGTCACTACTGGCTAATCAATATCTACTGGCAACAACAATGTACTTTCCTGGTGCTCTATTGTAGTACTACCTTCCGGTCAATTGTATATCACTGTTTTTGTAAATTTTGAAAATTGTATTATTTTGAAAATTGTAATATTTTGATAATTTTGGACTTTTAACAGTACCATAGACCCCGGCCAATTTATTTGTCTTCTTCCTCCATGAAATTCTAGATGGGCTCATATCCTGTTGTTTACAAAATTCACATGTGTTTAAACACCTTTACTCTATAGTTTTAAATACTTAATACAAGTATCCTCTGGTCGATCTAATTGTTTCAGAATAAAGTCTACTTTTCATTGCAATTGAAATTACACTTCGGTTTACTTGTACCCCTACTGCAACGATTATATAATAGCGGATAATCAACCACCAAATTGATTAAAATTACTGTCCCAACTACTACTCCTCCTTTAATATCATTTTAATATCATTTTAATGTATTTGTGTATATGTATAATTACAATGTATCGAATCCTAAAAAGAGTCCGATTCAGGACCTATTCTATTTCTGAGGTTATCACCTCCGTATTGGGCAGAAATTCTCCTTACTTCAGAAGAAATTCTTGATGCAGCTCTTTGGTTTTCGTTGAAATCGTCCATGGCAATTTCTTCTGTTTTCACATTATTTAAATCAGTAGTTGAATTATTTGAAACGTTATAAGTGTCAATTAGTGAAGAATTGTCGTAAAAACTTGCAACATTGCTTTTCCTTTTGAAAATATCCAAAATTGACTTTCTCTTTTGAGGCAGGGTCTTATTTGCCATTGTTTGGATTCCAGTGTTTTTACTGGTTGTTTTAGGGTCGAGGAATGAATTTCCAACGGGGGACTTAAGTGAATCATCAAGTGCTGTTATACTGGCGGTGTGATTTTCAAAATCACTTCCTGATGAGCTAGATCCAGTATTTTTATAGGCGTATGGTGAAGGGGAATCATTCATTTTTCCAACTTCAACACTATACTTACTGATTTTCACTCTCTTTGGATCAGTTGGATCATAATTATCTGGGTACATATCAAAATCACCTCTTTGGACACATTCTCTAATAATATCCACATCTTTGGGCCAGTAAATCTTTTGTAAAACATCATACAAGAATCTTGGTATCAAACAGATAAGAACACCAATCAAAGTACATGCCCAGAACGTAGCTGAACCAAATACTTGTGATGCTGCTTTGTAAAATTCATCACTAGCAGTTGATGATGTCCATAAACCGGTCCAAGTGAAGATAAGCAAGATGGAAATGGCGATAATCAAAGAAGATAACCAATCCCATCTGTATTGATGACTCATGATGAATAAGTTACATGAAATACATGCAATACTGGTCACGACGATACCCATCCAGAATCTATGATCAGCGGGTCTCCCACTCATATCCACAAATCCAACACTATATAACAAATAAGGGAAGAAAAATGAAATAACAGATTGATAAATCGCATCCAATAAATAAAACCAGAATTTGGTTTCCGTCCATTCACTTCTTGTAATACCACTCCGATAAATTTGTGGAACCAACAAGGAAACTTTTCCATCCACATCTTGATCGAAAATACCCAAAAATATAACTGGCAAAGAAGTAAATGCCAAATTATAAAACATCAAGTAAGTAAATTCAAAAAGATATGAACCATCGTAATTATTGTAAATTCCGTACCAGAACAACGCAAATGTGAAAATGGTGTTTTTGTAGAAAAAAGACGGAATCATTTCACTGAATCTTTTGTAAGACCATCTTCCATGAGCCAAGATCAATTTTGCTAAAAATCTGAATTGAGCAATTGCATAATCTGATGACATAACTGCCTGTCTACCTTCTTCACCAGCAATACCAACTCCAATGTCAGCAGCTTGAATCATGGCAACATCGTTAGATCCATCACCAATAGCTAAAGTCATCACGTCCAAAGTATCCTTAACCAATTTGACAACCGCAGCTTTTTGAGCAGGAGAAACTCTGCAACATAAAACTGCTTTACATCTTTTACATAAAAGAAGGAATTTTCTTCTGGTGTCAGGATCAAGGAGGGCAAGTTTCAAGGCATCACCATCGATGACCACACCAAAACCAGCATCTGGAGGAGTGTGGTCAACCATAGCGTCGTCCAATTCAATTTCCAGCCCTGTACTATTAAAATACCTGCTCAAGAAGTGACTGATCAAATAATCAATCAAATTTGAATCCGACAACTCGTCATAGTTGGTAATATTGTAGTCTTTGATTTCATCTTCGGTCAATTCGGTTTTAAGAAGTAATAATTCCATATCATTACCCAACAAATTACAGGAGAAACCAATATTAATTGCAGTTTCAACCTTGTCACCAGTCAAAACCCATAATTTAATACCAGCCTCTCCTAGAAGCGAAATTGCATCGGGTACCCCATCCTGTAATTTATCTTCAATAGCAGTACCTCCTAACAATACCAATTCCCTCTCAATAGAATCAGCTACCGCTTCCATTTTGTCTTCACGATTATCCAAAGAGGATGCAGCTTCCTTGTGACGTTTATTCCATTCCAGGTATTGCTTCCAGCTCAATTCTCTTTGAGCAATACACAAGGTTCTCAACCCTTCGGTAGCGAATTGTTCAAGGTGCTGGGAAGTAGTTTCCAAAAGATTAGGATCATTTTGGGTCTTAGATAATCTTCCATAGATAATAGAATCAGCACCTTTACAAATAAGTAAAGCCTTTGGCTCATCACCTTCTTTTTCACCAGGAATCTTGATAATGGCACTCATTCTCTTTCTAGTAGAGTTAAATTCAAGTAAGTTCAAAATTTGGTATTCTTTGGTAACCCCTTGAATATCAACAAATACACCCTTCTTGGTATTTGCTTTAAAATTATAACCCAAAGATCTGGCAGTACCGACTAAAGCGGATTCATCAGGAGATTGTGCTTTTAACAATAATCTACCAGGACGTTTAGGATCATCTTCAACTAAAACGGAATGACACAATGCAAGAGACAACATAAAGTTTTCATTGGCCTGTTTTTGGGCATCACCACTAGCTCCATATAAATCTTTAACGAAATCCAAAGAAACAAATGTTAAATCATCATCATAAGTTGAACTCATTTTGGAGTTGTTATGTAACTCTGTAATCATTGTTTCTGATTCCTTGGCAATAAGTTCTCTTTCGACGATAGCTTCTGTTTCTACATCAATTCCTTGTCTCTTTCTTAAACCGGCCAAAGCTTCGGTATAGGCTCTACCATAAGATACACCATTGATGGTACATTTTTTGAATTCCATCAAATTCTGGGTTAAGGTTCCTGTCTTGTCACTGAAGATATACTCGATTTGACCCAAATCATCGGAAATACTCCAAGTTTTAGCTGTGCACGGATAATCAAGTTTTTCATAGTACATTGTAATATCAGAATAAATGAAATACGCCTGAGCTGTTTTGATGATTTCAATAGTGATGTAAAGGGAAATTGGAACCAATGATTGATAAAGGATCAATGCAACAAAGAACGAGACCAAACCATTAAGAGCTGGAGTGGAGGCAATATTTCCAAATTCATAGTAATTTCGAGAAACTCCTGATCTATCGTAATAAAATCCATTAACCACACCAGCAACAAAACATATAATAAATAATAAAACGAAATTCAAGAACACATAGTAATTCAATTCTCTTGATATTCTCGATTGTTTTGTTGGAGTGACACCTGCATTCAACATGATTTTGGTTTCATCACCAGTGAATGCAACTATACCAATAACCCATTTTGTATTTCTTAAGGTACACCCTCTAAGAAGCATGTTGTTAATGGTTATAGATTCTTGTTTTTGCTCACCAGTAACCTTATCATTGTAGAGCAAATTACCTTGATATGAATATAAGTTAACGTGAGGACCTTCACTATCAATTTGGAATTGGTGATTGATTAAATCATCGGCTCTGTTGATTTTCTCTTCGACCGAACCATACTTTAAAGCATTTCTAACCTTAAGATTGGTTTCACCATCCAAATTCTTGGTTTCAACATAACACCCGTTATCCTCATCACTAGTGGCCAAAATGATTAAGTCGGCGGGAATCTCATCGTTATTGTAGATTCTCAACATATCACCCACTTTAACATCTTTCCAATATTTCTTTGCAAATTTGAGAGACCTAGGAATTTGACTTTGTCTTCTATCAGCAAAGGGATTTGGATGTGAATCCATTGAAGTTCTTGGACTTGGCAAATAACTCTGAAACGAATTTCTTGGCTGTTCCACGCCCTGATTTGCCTGTTCTCTAATTTTTTTGGCTCTTCCTTCTTTAGTGAACTTTTCCTTTGATTTATCAATAGTTTTGAATAATAATCTTGAGTTTGCTTTTTTGAATTTTCTCCATAATGAAATCTTTTCGTCATCAATATTATTGTTGACGTAGATATAACCAGAGGATGTATCAGTTTGAGTTAAAATATGAGTGATTTGATTATTGATTTCCAAATCAAGAACGGTTCTTCTAGAATCTTCTATAGCATCTTTAATAGCAGTGATGCATACAATAACAATCAATGGAACTGCTGCTAACACAGGGGATGGCACACCGAAAATATCAAATGCTCCCAATATAATTAATGCAAGGAAATAAATGTTGGCGATGTTATGCAAGAATTGGTTTGAAATATTCTTTGGAAGAAAACTTATAGGAGTATATTTTGTGGTTCTGATTTTATTTCTGGAGTAATTGGTGATTGGTTTACCCGATTCAGGATCAAGAAATTCCGAAGGAAGGTCACGATTGAAAACAATGGATCTTTTTTGTTCTCTATGGTCATTTGGATCTTTGGGTTCTTCGGGAGAAGAGTTATCATGACCATCGTTGGAAGTGTTATGGTCGGAGCCATATTCATCGATGATATCTTCGGAAGTATTGGGTCTTCGAATGGAATTATGCCCTGGTTTTCTCCTTATACTTCCCAGTGAAGGATTTAACAAGGTACGAAGGGTTTTTGATCTGCTCAAGATTTCCTTTCTGGGCTTGCCCTGTTTGGTACGGGTTGTCCCCCATCTATTTCTTTTCATGGTTGTATCCTTTCTTGCTACATCGTGAGAAGTTGTTTCATAGTACTCGGAATCATTATCAGATTTGGACAAATCGAAGGATTCTTGAATAAACGGCGACAATGGCTTGGGGAGATCGAAGGTTTCGTTTTCGTTGATGACATTTCTTTGGTCCAAAAACGGCGATTGGAACAGAGGAGTATGAGACTTGGAAGGTGATGAATTTTGTAGGGGTAAATTGAATCTTAATGAAGTTTTGCGCACAGGGCCCTTGTTGGGGGTCCTTTCAAGGTTGAGGTTGGGGGTTGGCAACGCAGAAGGGATCGAATCTTCTGAGGAGCTTCTTGGACGAGGCGATTCGGGCCGCGAGTCGGTATGAGGAGATTGTGCGGAGTGGAAGGAGTCGTCGGTGAACACGCGGCGGTGGTCGTTGGGGTTGCCCAGGGACTCGTTCAAGAACGAAAACGAGCTATGTGTGGTATTGACTTCGTGATACTCATCATTAGTCGAGGGATGGTCGGGATCATTTGACTTCATTTCCAATGATATTACCAATTAGATGCTATAGAGGTGGTGGAGAACCTTTGGACGGATTGGGTACGGTTAAAGGGATCCAAGCAAAAAGTGATAGCAATAGTGATAGCAATAGCGTTGAAAGTCGATGTGGTGAAAGCGAGGGGCAATTGGGAACTTGGGATCAAACAAAAAACCTTATAGAAAACGAGGCCTGCGGCAGTTTGTTAATACCAAAGTGATTTAGTAGCTAGCAACCCAAGTCAAGGGGAAAAAAAAAAAAGACCAGAACGGTTGACACGATTTACCCTGTGGAACTGACGAACAACGAACAACTGGAAATTGGAATAACCACTTTGTATAAATTGTATAATTTGTAATACCAAAAAGAGATCTGAGGTAAATCGTTAATGTGGTCTGAAAATTTTAACGTGTTTTTTTATTTTTTTTATTTTTTCTTGCCTACTCCTTAAACAATTAGTAAAGGAGGGTTGGTAGAAACAAGAAGGATTATCGGGGGAAAAAAGGCACTGTGATGGTGGTGATGACGGTGGTGGTGGCGAAGGAAATATGGGCGATTTGGCGGTAGGGCACCGGTATAAGTACGGCGGCGGTTTCGGATATGCTGGTTATAGGGGGCTAAAAAGTATCCCCTGGACACCTTAGGAGTACGATTACTGGCTGGGGGACAAAAGGTAGTAACACGTGACGGGGATAGGTTATGTGGTTCTTTTTTTTTATGGCGTTTTTTTTTTTTTCAACACCGAGCCCAGGGCCCCTGCTACGCGTCTGGGTTCGGGCAACGGATGGTTGATTTGCCGGGATCCCGGATCTTGGGAGTAGACAAAATGGGATTTGCGGCCACCGGGCGGCTCGCTGGCCTGAGAACCGGCCGCAGAGGTGTCCTGGCCGGTCTCAATGGCAGATAATAGTCGTTTGTGGACTGCCGTCTATTTTTTTGTATTCGTCTAACTGACACGCATCGTTCCCGAAACAGACTTAGATCCGAGGTCGTTTTTTTTTTTCAACTGTGCGTCCTGTACCTACTACCTAACCACTGGATCCTGCACCTTTTAGCACCTTTTAGTGACCCATGGTGAACGATCATCACGGTTATCTTCCGGGGTTAGCAGTATTGTTAGAAATATTGTTAGCAGTATTGTTAGCAGTACTAAAATACTATTGGCTGGTCGTATATTAGGCAAATTCGTTACTAAAAATAGTTTGGTGTTTGTATACCTAGCCACCAGCCCAATTTCTACCTCACTCTGGCCCCAGACTCCTAGAATTATGCTTTTAACTAAACTTCAACAAGTGTTCCAGGTATATGTCCAAAAATGCACGGGCACCAGACTTAGGGGGAACGGTCATTCACTTAGAGTCTAATTCTTCCTTGGGCCGACTTCCG
Organism: Suhomyces bribrorum; assembly: GCA_030561385.1. NCBI lineage: Eukaryota > Fungi > Ascomycota > Pichiomycetes > Serinales > Debaryomycetaceae > Suhomyces > Suhomyces bribrorum. The sequence continues at coordinate 77,392 of JAKTXG010000058.1, read as the reverse complement.
TGACTTCTCTTGAGTTCCCTGCTGACATGTGCCAATGGAGCAATCTCCGAGATTTGTCTTCGTGGTGCGACTGTCGCGACACTCTTTGCAACACTCTTTGCGACACTCTTTGCGACACACTCGTGACTTTGCTGGTGGGCCCATGGTCCAAACTAAATGCCTACCCTGTAAATTGCAGGGGGACACTTGCCAGGATAAGTCCGCTCGTAGTTTCTATTGTTGTGATTTCGCCTCTTGTTTGGATAAGAAATTCCCCTTGCCTGGAATTCAGTTGCTGTAATTCTCAAAAACTGAAAACATACAATACTAGGAACCCAAAACTTAATACCTTGTTTTTTTTGGCCCCAAAAAGGTTCTGGTCCTTTCTGTTCTGGCCACAGTAAACAAACACTAAATAGCTGAATTTGGTTTCTCTCTGGAACTTTAGATTCTCTCGTTGAAACCTGTCATGCTGCTGCCTCTCCAAGTTCCTAGTCAAACCAGGTTCTCCGTAGGACAACAAAATTTAATATTCCAGTAGTCAACCTCGATCTTCCACTCTCTCCTTCAATTCAACAATCATTCCTGTGGTTTTGCTTGAGACCCGGATGCTTACATTGCCTATTATATTTATGTATTGATCATCTACTATAACCAGGATCGAGCTTCCATTACGACTCGTGAATGGGTGAATTTAGAATGTATTACCCAACCGGCTGGTCACATGATGGAATTTCGTGGTGTGGTACTATCCAAGATCCTAGAATTAACACTAGTTAAGGACGGGCGAATCTGAAGCAAAAGCCAAATAAAAATACGCCCTGCCCGTTCTATAGCGAGCAGCTTGGAGAGTTCCTTAGAAAGTGAAGTACTTTGCCCCATACTAGAAATTTCAAGTGTGAGGTTGTGGGTGTGGTAGTGCTAGTACGTGCAAATGGCATTGAAGACCCGGATTTGGACTGGTGGGTCCCAAGCATCCAAAGAACTCAAAGCACCCAAAAATCACAAAAATCATCAAAAAACCAAAAAACCAAAAAAAAAAAAAATCCAAACAACCGCCTACGCCGGCTCAGATCTATTCCTTGGTTGCATACTTTTTGGTCCATTCCTTTGCCACCAAAATGGCCTGCTTCTCGTCCTTCTTCCAGTCTTCAGCAACGTCATTTGCCAAAGGATCATCGGGATTAGGGGCTCCGAGCAACGCCTGAATAGACAACAAGATGGTTCTGATCTGGAGTGCTGGACTCCAGTTATCCTTCAAAACATCCAAGCAGATCCGGCCAAGCTTGTCGATGTTCGGGTGGTATATTTTCGTCAAAAACCGTACTTTGGGTGCACACATAGGATAATCATCGGGCAAATAAAGTTCCAATTGGAACACTCCATCAGCATATGGACTGGATGAAGGGCCATCGATGGTGACCTCGAAGTAACGGAGGTTTTCTTCCTGGGGCATAGCCGTGATCCCGGGCACGGGATCGCTGACCAACCGCTCTGTTTCTTTTATGATTCTCTTTGGCAAAGCAGCCATGGTATGTTGAAGAAGTAATGTGGTGGTGGGGCTGGTTTGTTCGCCCCTGATAGGTGGTCCAACGGGTGACCACACATCACGTGATGCCAGATTTTGGGTTTTCTGCCCATGACCCACTAGATGTAGTGGTTGATAGATACAAATGTCTCAAACGCCCAGGCCGACGCCTCCGTTTATCAACAGGTTGGTAGTGGGGACCATTGCTGTGCTTGCGGGGATCTATGTGTTGAAAGATGCGGGAAAAGACTTCCAATACATCAAGTTTGAGCCTCATACTCCTGAAGAGATCGAAAGAAGAAAAAGAGAGGGCGTAGGCCTTTCCATGAAGACCTTGGATACCAGGACCTTGGACTATACCCCTGAGGCAAAGGAGCGGTTGAAGAAACTAGTGGAGGAGAAGGAAAAGAAGGATCATCCCAATGGCTCCGACTAGTGAGTCGACGAAACCTTCCAACAATAGCTGGTCCCCATACAAAGAAGACGACGTGTAAATCTACAGTGTGAACGGGGTTTATAGGCCACAGACTCTATATTCAATGTGGGATTTCGAGTTCAAAGCTTGATAAGTCGTTATTTCCACCAAAATGGTAACTCCGATATTCATATGTAGGTCTCCAGATCTGCACCCACCACATACAAAAAAAACCACATATACTCCTTCTACAGTATAGATGATGTATAGGCAATATGAATTCCGTTGCAGTGGACAAGAGAACACCACTTGTAATTCCGAGTGGTGAGATCATCATGTAATGTAGTGGTTTGAAGACCTCAGCCATATAATAATACACTCAAGGCGGTACCCACTTGTATTTTCAAAATTATGTGAGGATCAGATGATCAGTAATTGAAAGTGGTGATGGCGGTGGACCGACTTTGGTAAAACCAAAACTACCTATTGATGCTGGAAATATAGGGGAGACTCTTGTTCAATTCAACGGCAGCGTAGCTACATCAACGTAGATATCGTTTTAAATTTTTCTAAATTACTGTTGATTTAAGCTTCAACAAGATTTTGTGTGGAGTGTATTTCTACAGGGTGGTTCTACAGTGTGGGTGGATCTACAATGTGGATCTACCTTGGCTTATCACCAATTATGAGGATACACCACATACCCCTATATCTACAACTATTAGGCAGATTAAATATAGACATTGGAGTGGCAATAGCTTTTTCTGGGCTCTCAGGTGACACTGGGCTCACACAATGAAACGTGCCCTTCACATAGATGTATGTTGATATACACATCAAAAAGTGAAAATTTTGTACACAGGTTGAAATGAGTGGCTAAAAAATACACAGTTAAACGAGTCAATAGCATCGAAAAACAAATGCATGGATCGTCGCTGGTTACTCAGGCTACTTGAGGGTACAAAAAACCACATGGATTAACGCAGCATCAAGCGAATCCCTTCAACAGAAAAGTGTACATCATAGATTAACTCCGCGCACTACCAATTTTGGCACCTCTACAAATATACCAATTGGTTATAGTACATGCATGAACCTGTGTAAGGATGCGTCTACTTTATTGCTCGATTAGTTTCAGGCTCTTCCTTACATATCCAACTAACCTTTAAACTAGGCGGAAAATACCTATCAGCCCAACAATTATGTTGTATAGATTATGAGCTTATAGTCGCCTTTCTCGAGGTAGCTCCGGGCTCAATCTAATTAATTGGTTAATTTAGCGTGTGAAGATAGCTTTACCTCAGATTACAAAATTTTCAGTGGGGGCCGCCTGCATACAAGCCGGGGTTCCAGTCAATAACCTGCCTCTACAAAGCTTGTATGGCAAGTTATTGGTATGGGAAAGCGTCGACAGCCCACCAGATATAAGCAGGAGGTGAGTACCAATTCCACATAGCCAGCGATGAAAACCAACCAATTGAGTTTGGGTGTGATATAGGCCAGAGCCCTTCCAGTCTAGGCGGGGCAACCGTTGAGCCAAAATTTTTTCAATAGGACGACTATGACAATTTAATTGATCAATGTAACGAGCGGCGAAATCAGGAGACGGCCGAGACGGCCATTATGAGCTTGTAATTACAAACTTCTATCCATTATGAGGAGGAGAAGGAGACAATTGACTACGGACTACAACCATCAGGAACCACCTGGATATAATAGATAACCAAAAAAAAAACAAACGACCAAAAAGTAATAGGATTCAGGGGGGTCCCAATCAGTGATGACAATATAAAAAATAGAATTCACATAACCAAATTGATTAACCACCTCAGTACTAGTTAGCCGACTCGGCTCAATGGGAATGGGGTAAAAGTTGGGTAGATTTCGGAGTGTGGCAAAGCCATATTTTTTCGTGTAGTAGAGGAGTAATATGTGAGGTAGACTACAATGCGTAAAATATCTGAGACAGGCCCAATTAGGCCGTATTTTTTTACCCCTCTGGCCTAATTAGGAAGGTGCATATGCATGCAATTTAACCATTGCAAAAAAAAAAACATTTATGTTGCTTTGGGATTATGACGAGTATACAACATCAAGCAATCGATATCACACATTTCAGTATCAAATGATGATAGAGGAGAAGGAAATAGTATCAGGATCCAAAAAGGGATCGGAGTTAATTTCGGGTCTCGGTACTTGAGCCCAATTAAAAAGTGACACCCGTCCATAACCCAGTGTATTGTAGTCTATAATTGAAGACTAAAACGAAGTCCAGGACATTTTTGGACCTCATCAAGCCTAAGGGGCAGAATTTTAACAATTTTAAGTTTAGAATATAGTTAAACCTCCTATGACGATGAGGCTTAAAAGTAAATCTATACGACCGCAACCATGAAATTCTTAGCTTTTAGATATTTGACAAATTTCACCCATCAAGTAGTTTAAACACTAGCATAGCAAAATAAATTTAACGGAAAATAAAGGTGAATTGTGTAGTTATTTTCAATGTATAATTAGGGCTTTTGCAAATCGATGAGAGGGATTGACATCAACGTCTTTCGGGTCACCGGTGGATTCACGGCGAAGGTCTGGGATGACGAAATTGTTGATACTAAAAACGAGGCTTACAGTTCTCCGCACTTCAATAATAGGGCCATGCCAAATTCGTCATAGTGTTCTCTAATCATTTAGAAAAAACTCTACCCCACATTCAAGGAGTACAATCAGTAACAAGTTAAAGGCAATCCACAACAGTTAACGGTTTACATCCCTGACCGTCCATATGTTCATACTCTATCCCTTTTGAAGCCAGTCTTATTGTTAGCCAGTATACTAACCGGCCTATTTGGATGGGCTGGGTGTCCGATTGTAGGCCCCCCTCCCCCCTCCCTCTTCCTGGCCACAAGCGAATGCACCCATTTCGGAGCCTTCGGGCAATCTTTTCCATCCCGTCGCAATAATTGGAAAATTTCGTCTTATCACTGTTTAATCATTGGCTAAAACTGTTGACTCAGTCTACGTCAAAAATCGTTTGTCGTTTCTATATATTCCATATTACCAATATTACCAGGAATTAGACCCGGTATTTTTTCAACCATGGGTTGTTAGTGGGGGAGTGAAATTTAGCGAAGTGCCACTTTTCTAGGTGTAGAAAACCTAAAGTATTACTGTAATGCGGATGTCCAAAAGGGACCCTAAAGAAAGGAGGCCAGGCGGTGACACAAAGCCAATTACCCCACATTTTTTAGTTCCACACCCGAATATTGGCATTCGTTTACCCAGGCTACATGTACTAAATTACAAAGGCAATTGGAAGCTAAATAATGGAAGGGGTATGCAGTGGCTCCTATAGGTACAGATCTGTGGGGGTGTAGAATAGGACATGGCGGAAAGGAGTCGGAATTGTGATCCAATCGAATGGGATGAGTTTTGTGTTGTGACCGAAAAAGTATTCTTGTAACCTATTGAGTGAAGTAGCGGGGTTTTATGGGGGGGAGGAGGGATTTCGTAGAGGGGTTCGCAGAGGGGGTGCCCTCGGGAGTTAAGGGTGTACGGATCAGAGTTTAACCGTGGTCCAACTGGGACTAGTGTGGGACCAAGAAAACGATGGGCAGTTGAAGCACCAAGTTTTGGTGGGCACTTGAAGGGGTCGAGTACTGAGGCCCGCCACGCTTATGTAATTGTGAAACCCGTCTTTAAGGGCTTGGGCAGTAAGATTGTTGGGTCGCCCTAATTAGGCCCATCTTACTAGAGCAAGTGACTATTCAGGCAACCAACGATCGCTTAGCACATGCTACTGAGACTAATTAGGCTGAGTACATGGCGCACTATGCGGGGAGGCAAGTGGAGAATAAACTTAAATAATGGTTTGGCTATTCGGGGTTGCTACTCACATATGCCCGTTATTCGCAAACGTCAAAATATCAAACATCATTTACCTAATTAGGCAAAAGAGGAGTACTTATATTTCCTAATTAGGTTTATTTGATTTATGGCAAACTTACCCAATTAGGAAGTTCACCCTCTAGCACTATTTTTTTTTTTTTTTTTGGACTTCGTGCCTATATTGTAGTTAGATCTTCAAATATAGGATAAGCCGGATGAGTTAGACTCCGAAAATTGGATGTGGATTACCCCACTACTCTGAGTTAGGACATTTTAAACTTAGTGAACACCTAGAATCTCTTTTGGCTCGATCCACTTCGAGGAATTACTCACACCTCAAAAGTATCGAATAAATCCGTTCGATATTAATAGTAGATCTACTTTTAGCCTGTAAGGTCGCCTCTCTCTCTCACCCCAAATGTGGATAATTACATACATCAACTGCCGTTTGGTTAAATGTGTTGCATTTCATTGTAAGCTTGGCTTATAGATGCAGGGCATTTCACACATCAAAGGTTTTTTATTATTTACTACTTACCAATTAGGCAAGGAATGAGAATAATGAAATTTATTTTTTGCATTGTCCGTATATTATTTTTTTAGATATATGTCCGATTCACTTAGTCAATTTGCAGCTACCCATAACCTAAGATGATGGTTATGGCATGCATCACTGATTATTTTCACTATACTAATCGGGTCACTTGGATACCTGCAAGTCAATATCCATACCCCTCTGGTAAGTGACACAATGGTAGCGGTCTGGATGGCCCTGTCGAACTTCCTCTGATGATGACATTGAAATAAATACCAGGCCGAATCCCCTGGTTTGCCTGGTTCTAAAAATTAATTATACCTTCACTACAAAATGATTTCTCAAGTCTTACCTCCAGCAAATGGTAAAAAACTTTGGAGAGTTAAAAGATCAGTATCTACTGGCAATGTTAATACTGATTCCCCTTCGCTTAGCTCGTTGGAATGCTTGAACAATTCGTTAAAGATTTCTGCTGCTGCTTCCAAATTCTCCATCCGCAGACCTCCCTTGAAGAGACCCAAGAACAGACCTGGCAAGCCAAAGGACTTTGTATTTGTTGATTTGTCTCCTGTGAAAGGTGAAGATTGTGAAACTTTTTCTGATGAACACGTTTCTGCTGGCACTTCTCCAACTCAATCGCCTCTTGATACTCCACCTTCCTCGACCTTGTCGGATAAATCCATGTTCGACTTGCCTCAATTGAATGATTCGTTTAGCTCATTGAGCGACACTGATTCTATTTTTTCCGCTTTTGACAGATGTAGTACCAATGAGCACTACATGCCGGAAACTACCACCATGCCTCCTCAACAACCAGAAATGGGTTTGGGAATAATGGGCTTGGAATCTCAAGGCTGGGACCAACCTCAATCGTTCAGACAAGCTCCAATTGACACCAATGCATTGAACCAACAATTATATGGTTACCAACACGCCATGATGGAACAACACAAGCAAATCCAATTCTTAAAACAGCAATTACAAGAAAAATCGCAATCCCCAAGAGGGGCATTGGAAAACTTACACAAGAGATCAAAATCGACCGCTTCTATTGAAAACCCAAAAAGAAGAGGCAGTGGTCAATTCCAATTCAAATCATATACCGGACCCAAGAAGATGAAGGCTATGAAGCTTACCAGATCTGTGTCCGAGCCATCTAGAAAGAGTACTGCTGCTGCTCTTCCTACTGTTGCTAATACCACCGCTCCTTTAGTCTCACCTGTGTCGGCACCAACCACTCCTGATGGCAAGCCAGCCGGGTTAGAAGACTTCATGATGTTCAGTGAACAATTCTTGAACTACAAGGATGCCGTGCCTGTACAACAACAATATGATTCTTACACTCCTGTATCAGAATATGAAGATGAATTTCCTAAAACTGATATTTTGGGATGTGGCATCGATCAATTCTTGTTACAAAAACAAGAGGAAGTTGACTACTCCAACTTTGTACTCTAAATAACTTTACAGTGTCCTATTGTTGGACCTTGCGAGTTTAAAAGCACAAACAATTCTGTTTGCTTGTGACTTCATCACGCTGTTATGACTTTTTTTTCGTTACCCCTTTCGGTTGTACACTAATCCATTGATACCCTATTTATTCGGCCAATTAGGTCTTCGGTTATACCCACAGTTTCGCATTTGATTTTATGAATTTTTGGTTATTTTTTTTTTTTCGGTTTTTTTTGGCCCTTTCACGGCACCCAATTTCGCCCAGCTTTAGCTGGTTTTCTTTTTTGCATTTCGTGCTCAAAGTCTTCGTTACTACAAACGTTGCACACACATTGAGCATTAATACTATTACCCATATTCTTTCGATACCACAAAACTCATTTTTTTCGGTACTTATTTCGATCTCGATATTCACTTCTACTTCGTCTCGCGTGACTAACGCGTTCATCATGTTCACCTCTACATGACTGTCATCTACGACATTTCGGTTGGGGTTTATTTTAAAGGTATATACTTAATAAAAGGTTTAAAAGATTTAACTGTCATTTGTAGAAAACCAACTCCAAAACCACAAAATTGTGGGAAACACTTTTTGACCATTTTGACCATTTTGACCATTTTGACCTTTTGGCCTTTTTTGAACCAATGGATAATACAGAAACTCTAAACTCTGGGGTTGGGGATTGTCTGCAGTACCATGCACCTAATTAGCAAATTTGGGCACACCCCAGGTTTTTTGGCTATGCTTTGTTGGTGTCAATACTAAACAAACTAAAAGGAATTTCCTAACTGGGCAGGTCAATATAATAACGTCGAATATCGCCTTAAACTTAAACCTAACTAGTGTGTTTTTCAAGGTCGCAAACAATTTGCCCAATAAGGAAAGTACCAAATATTTTCGGAGTTTCCGCTTAATATGGAAAGCGCACTGAGGGTCTTCTCCACATTTTTTTGGTAGTTAAACTCTTGCGATGTGATCTGCTGGTTCTTTGGAAGAGGTAAATCTCATCGCTCAAAAGGAACCGGATATTATTAATGTAATATTCGGATCTTCGGTTTTGCTAGACACTTCGGGTTTTATGACAACAACGTCATATGCCTTGGGTTTTGTTCCATATCCTCTTTAAATGTACAAAATATAAACATGAAAATGCACCTGAATTATGCTAACTCCACCACTTTTCTTTATGTATTCTATTCTACATGCCCACACACACATACACACACACATATATATATATATATATATATTCATCGTGCTTCGTAGTTACAGCAACATCACTAGCATCACCAACATCTTAAAATATCTTAACTGTTTTTTCAATGTATTATCTAATAAACATATAGTACATAGCTAATGGGTTATTTCATCAGCGTTAAATATTCGGAGATATCGCAACCGAGTTCACCATGGCAATATCGCCTTGATATTGTTTTGGTTGGCGCACATCAACCAATTTTTTTTGAAATTGTGCTATACACTCCAGGCCCTCCATAATGAAAAAATAGGTTTGATTTGATCAGGACAAATTCTCTAGCGAATATAAATCCTGTGTGCCTTTAAGTTGTGCATCATACATGGGTCCGGGAATACTTTTCGTTCTTTTTTTTTTTTTTTTTTTGCTTATTTTATTGTATGAGCTACCATCAAATGATGATTTATCTTTTGTCAGTAAGCAGTAGAAGAGGTCTCATAAACTGACCAGATTGGTAGGATCAGATTCAGATTCTTCAACATCGTTATCATTAAGACCACCTAAGGTCTGTTTGAGGCCCATCAACGTTTTTCTCACCTCCTCGTTGTCTTCGTCAGCTTCTGTCAAATAACCCATAGCATTTGTGATGACAGAATTTCTCAATTGGGCCAAATTTTTATCATAGTTTAAATTAAATTCTCGAACTTTTCTGGTATAAGCTTGTTGAGCTCTTATGAGACGATCAGTTTCCTCGAGAATCACTGCATTTTCAAGATTCAACTTCGATTGAACCTTAAATGACTCATCCAAAAACGATTGTATAATATCTATAGATTTGAGAACATTTGAAGATTTTTCATTATCTTTGGGTAAGATTTTTTCCATTTCGGAACGTATTATTTGGAGATTAGTATCTTGTTGTTGCTGATGAATAGCTTCTTGTTGTTGTCGAATTTTAATACTTGACTCTGAAGGTTTGGGGGAATCTATCTTGGGTAATTTTCCATCCTTTCCAGATCTATATCTATCACTTAAATCATTCAATTCCAACAATGCGGTTTCCAATTCGGTCAACAGGCTGTCCATACTGATCAGCAGGTCAATTCTGAGTTCCTCGGCCTCGATATCATTTGTTTGATGATATAGTATCTTGCCGAGTCTTCGGTTTTCTTGTCTTTTCAACAGGGCTTTTCTGATGGCATTGGACAATTGTCGTTGAAGAGTTCGAATGGTGGGGATAATAACCAGATCAGGCGACTCGCCGGGTGCCTTTTTAAGCTCGCCGTACCGTTCTTGGATGGTTTCCCATTTCTTGGTCTGACTAAGGGACCGATCGCCGATATATTTGAACGGCTTAATTGAAGTTATCAAGTATAGTATAAGTTTAATGTCTTGAGAAGAAAGCTTGGTCCGATGATTCCGTAACGACGATGTGTTCATGGAATCATCACCAATCTGAGTGCCTACATTGGTGTCGGTGGAGCTTCCAGATGTGATGCCCATAGGGTCGAATTTAGATTGTTGTGGAGTAGTGTAATTCATGTTTGTTTTTTATTGGTCAGGGATCACAGGAAGACGTTGTGGGGGGATGAAATATCAATGATTAATGATCAACGATCCACACGGTATGACACTGGTGGGGGAAAGTAGGACTAGACTGGGTTGGCAGAAAAGCGAAGGGAATACGCTGGAGAAAGGCCAATAAACGATCGAACGGCTTTTCTGTGCTGAGCTGGGAGACCTTTGTTGTCAGGGAAAGGGTATAAGGGCAATATCGATACAATTGGTTGATTCAAGATGAAAACCGGTTGGCAGTTGGGATTGTGGTTGGTTGGGATTCAGGGTGGGGCAATCCGAACGGTAGATAGTAAAGGGATACGGCAACACCAGGTATACCCTTTTGCGATAGTTAGATCAAGCGAGAGGATGAAGGTGGGGATGTAGATACAAAGAAAATGGATGTTGACAAGTTGTTTCACCAGATGAATTTAGCTCCTCTACAGAGGACACAGTTTGTATGCAAAGGTTCTAGAATCACAAATGCCCTTTCGAGAAAAAAAAAAAAAAGGCAGGTGACAGGACAAGACGACTACCCACAAAACAGAAATAGAAACGGTTGAGTTGGGGCAAAACAAACAGAAGTTTTAAGCGAAGAGATGAAAAACCACCTATAAAAAAAACGCCGAATACAACTGAATCGAAACGGCGCCCGTCCCGATTCGCGACCTCCCCGAGGCTCTACAGTGGGCAGGACGAGGGAGAACAAAGGGGTAATTAGGGTAAAGGCGGGAAACGAAGCGGGGCACCAAAGGGCGGATATCTCCATTTAGATTAGACATCATCCATACACCTTTTTACAGGGTTTAGAATGACAGCGTTATTATACCGGGTCTAAATTATTTTTGTTTGTTCGCGGCAAGGTGGATCTGAAACCAGTACCCTATTGTTTAATACGATTGTAATTTTAAATCAACTCTGCACATTGGCCATGAAATCAAAAATGCTTCCTTTCTGCAATGTCTCCGATTTTATGGGGCCTGGGTGGGCCAATTTCTTTGTTTTAAGCCTTTTTTTTGCCTATATACACTCACTTTCCTCCACCATCCTCATTTTACCCAATAGGAAAATTCCCAATCTTTCTGTTCCACTTATACAAAATCCCATCCCTGATTCCAGGTTTTATTGGGTCGTGATGACACCAGTGCCAGCCTCGCATTCCTTCCTGTAACTAGTTTATTATTTTTACTTTATTTTTTTTGTGTTTCTCTATCTTACAATAAAAACTCGGGTTATTTCTTCTTCCGGTGCCTCGATCCAATGTTTCATCCGATGTTCACCCCAGGGCTTCCAAACAGCAACCAAAACTGAGGTGAACCTATTGGAAATTGGGTGCTTTTGGCCCTTTTGGTGCGTTTGGTCTTTTTGGTCTTTTTGGTCTTTTTGGTCTTTTTGGTCCTGCTACTCTCTTTGGTGTTTTGTTCTCTAATCCTCTAAACACCCTATACTTCTACACCGCAAAATCGTACTTCCTCCCTGTACTCTTGTACCTGGGGCCAAAAATTACCTGTAGTATCAATATTTCAGATTCTTCAATTTTTTATATTTAAAAGTTTGATCTTCCTTCCTGCCGCCTTTCCTAGACAAAAAAGAAAATTTCTATTTCTTATCACCTCCTAAGGCTTATACATGTCATTTAAATACTGTATTCTCTTCCTTCAAAGGTGAAGACTAGCTGCAAACGTACCTGTAATACTGCGGATATCGTCCTCAACCACATAATTATGATCGTACCCCACATTCTCGTTCTCCAACTTATGGTAGAAATTGGAATTGAGTGGCGCTGGTCCTCCGTATGTGTTATCGTCAGTTTTCCCGAGTGCCGGCCAGTGCTCTTGATCAAGGTTTCCTGATCTGATTCCACCTCCTTGAAGTGTACCTGGATTATACGATAAAACACTAGCAGAGTCATAATCATTACCCTTTGTTCCTTGTCCAGAAAATTTGCCGAATGGTGGACCACGCTTGTCATTTACTGCCCCGCGTTTCGGTTGATGGATTTGAACAACTGATAATTGTAAATTGTCCAACGGTCCATCAACAAGACATCCATTTTCTCTATAATGGACTAATAAATGGCTCCATAAAGTATTGCGGCACAATGCACGAGGGTTACCCAAAATAATTAATCCATATTTGGCTCTTGTAATTGCCACGTTCATTCTTCTTGGGTCAGTTAAAAACCCAATTACTTGATTATCATTGGCTCTAACACAGCTCAAAATAATAAAATCCTTCTCTCTCCCTTGGAATGCATCAACACTAGTCACTTCAATATCAAGATAATCTTGTTTCCTATCGACAATAGTATGGTTCATGCTCATATACTGGACAATATATGCTCTTTGACCTTCATAGGGCGTGATCACTCCGATTTGTTCGGGCGTCACTCCATCTTTAAACAACCTTGTAATGATTTTTTCGACGTTCATGGCTTCCACTCTATTTAAATAGGAGTTTCCGGTACCACCGATTTCTTCCCTTCCGTAATTTGCCCAAAACATCATGGGGTTGTCATGAACTGGCCATGGAAATGTACTATCTGGAAGCAATCTTTGCTGTGACGTGACTCCATTTTGTAAAGACCCTTCATAAAACATATTACTGGGGAACTCTGATAGACAAGGGTTCATTCTATATTGAACCTCCAACCGAATGGGCACATGTCCCAAAACCACCAATCTTTCGAATAATGATTGTTTCAACCCAGCATCGGCAGCCTTCCTATTTAATATGACTGGACCTAATTGTTGATGATCACCAACCAAAATAACCTGTTTAGATCCCCTCACAATAGGAATTAAAGCTTCTGGTTCTGAAGCTTGCGTACTTTCGTCGATCAAAACCGTTCTGAACTTGAAACCTGCTAATCTTCTATCTCCAGCACCAACACAAGTACAGCAGATCACATCACAGGATTTGATGATTCTCTTTTCGGAACGCTTAATTTCCTTGACCAAACTTTTGGAATCAGATGCTGATAATTCACCCAATTTTGTTTTCAATTTAATCAATTTTTTCAATTCGCCCTTGGCGTTCTGATTGACAATATTATGAAGAGCTAAATGGCTTACTGAAGAATCAACATCTTCCCGAGACTTTGCTGTTAATCTAACCACATTCAAACCTAAAATAGACAATTTGGATGCCAAATGATCAACTGCTACGTTGGAAGGAGCACAAACCAAAATTTTACCCTTGTTAATTTTAGACAAATGATAAATGATGGTAGCGGAAGTTACTGTTTTTCCTGTTCCGGGAGGACCCTGGATCAAAGAAAGGGGTCTTCTCAATACTGAACTCACGGCATTGGTTTGAGAGGCATTTAATGCAGTAAGGGCAGGAATAGAGAATTCTTTAGGCATAGGGATATCAAACTCTACCGGAACAACTTCATGACCCAAGATCTTATGATAAATATAGCCCGATACCGATTCTTTGTCCAAAGCAAATACTTTCATTGCATTTTGCATTCTATCGTAAGAGATACTTTTCCACACAAACTCGGCAGTAAAGCCTGTGGTCATATGAGTGGGAGGATTAATATTTGAGTCATTTAATTCCAAGGTAAAGTCTTCCAGGTAAGAGTTTGGAAGTCTAATAATCACGCCTCGACCTTCCCATGGCTCATGGTTGATATCGGAGAACCGTAAAATGATTTCATCTCCCACTGCCACTTTCAAGGCCTTGCTTTCAAACGTTGATAATGTAAAGGATGCCAAGTGCTTGTGGTTCAAGGCTAAACCCCATTTCACTTGGATATGTTCCAAAGCTTGAGATTCCTTCAAGTTTTTATCATGGTCACCTTCTATTTTCACAAGAGGAGCAAATGAGCGTTGATATTGAAAGGCATCGTTGTATCTCATTAAAATAGGCAACACTTCCTCTTCTTCATTGTCTTCATTTTCTATGTCTTCGATTGTAGCGTCACGATTCAATCTCCATTGAGCCTCAAGCTTGGTGATTTGTTGGTGAGTAGTAAGCTTGGCATTGATAAGTTCACCCTCGGAAGGTACTGCCACCACCCATGGCAAAAACAGTCTATTTTCTATCAAAGACTGCCAGTGGCTAGTATCCCACACTATATCTTTGGATTGGGCACACGGTAAACGACATAAAATCACCACCACCGAGTCTTGCTTGGCACTAACAAACCCTAAAATAAATACATTTCTATTACCACAATTATAACATTCCAAAGTGGTGTTTCCAAGATCGGATTCTTCGTGTAATGAGACCTGGTTATGTCTGGACATCACCAAATGGGTCACAATATGAGAACTGTTGGAGTTTGCGCTGGAGTTACAAAACCATTTGTTGCAAGCATTACACTTGACCACCGAATTGGTGGAATGGACTCCACAATAAGCACACGCATGTTCTGGAAGATCATGATCATGGACCTCATCGCCATCGATCAAATGTTGAAGTTCCTCGATCTCCAAATCATCGTCCACTAATTGGTGGATGGCATCCAAATCAAAATCTCCTGACTTGATTTCGGACGCTTGTGATTGATTATCTCCACCACCAATGGCGGTATTGTCTGATAAATCATAGGAATTGGCGTCAACCACAAACGGGGGAATCTGGACGGATTCAGCGGCCGCTTCGGCCCGAGCCGGGTCGAAATTCTGGAATAGTAAGTTGCTCATGTTCACGGCACGGTCGTAAGGGGCTTCTCTAGATTGGGACGGCTTCTGGAACTATCGAAACATCAAAACAGCTGTTAGTCATCTGGATGGGTAAAATTGTCAAAAAAGGTGTGCGGAGGACGAGTCACGTGATCACTCACATAACCGATGGGTATGACAGCCAGGCGGTTTTTGGGCCAGCGGGGCCTGGGGATAGGATCACTGGCACAAAGCGACACCATGAGGCTTCAACTCACTCCAAAAGCACCTCGAACAAACGTAGACCTAGACCACGATCGGGACTCGGACCGGGCGTTCGGATCAGGACCGCCTTGCACTTAGTATAGTCGTAACAGCCCCACTGAAGATCAATGTCCCATGTTGATTCTCGGGAGTCTTCCGATTCTTGTATTCTCATATGGAGAGATTGATGGATTTTATGTGTATATACAAATATGGCCAGGACCCCGAAACTAGACGTGGAAAATTAGCCTTTGGACCGCCGATTTAGCCACTTCGCATAACGGTGAACTTTTCACTGTCACGTCTACTTCCTCCCCCACCACCACCACACTTAGTGGCCCGTTTCCGAAACTTTTTCACCTGTCAAACATCGCGACATTCAGCCCCCTTAACCCCATTTTTTTTTTTTTATTATTTTATTTGGATATATACTTAATACCATCAATTAACCGGAGGCGTCTACGCTTTGGGCCAAGCTGGTGGGTTTCGCTAGATCAGGCAGAAATACCCGTCCATACCCGTGACTGATCCACCCGGCTATCTCTATCACTGTCGATCACTTCCAGCGTGGTGGACGTTTCCATATTCGCACCCACCCCATGCTCGCTATTGGGCCCGATATGGCCACGCTAATATTTCTTCGGTGTTGGTTCTATTTTTCGTGGGGTATGCCTGATACCGCTTGGCCATCCACACTATAACCAGGTACAAACCCTACCATTGCTTGATTGGGAAGCCAACGTCGCTCCAGTGTCGCTCCAGTGTCGCTCCAGGCCCACCCCCACCGTGTCCCCCCACCTCAACCCCCGCAACCTGTTCCCATGTGCGCCTCTTGTAGTCGTAAGTGTTTCGCCCCCTCTCTCGTTCTCTCTCTCTCTCTTTCTCTCTCTCTCTCTCTCTCTTTTGCCTGACAACTAGATTAGACGAAATTACACAAATGTCGTAACGCGTCCACTTGCAAATTAATATTGAAGAGGTTTCACCTTTTTAGCCTCACCTTTTCTATTCTTCTGCTCTCTAACAACACCACCTGCCCCTCTCTTCCTCCCCCCCCCCTCGCCACGTCGATTTGTGTCTGGATCTGCCTGTTCTGTGGTCGTCTCCCGAAGAAAGTGCTTGTGTCGTGTCTCCGTTTCCTTTAAATTCCAACACATCACCACGATCAGTGCCATTAAACAAAAACAACCGACAACTTTCACCTTAAACCCCCCTCCAAAAAAACAACCACTTTTCCTCCTATACAACAACAACAATCAAAGTAGTTCATTCTGGCAATGCTGAAACTGTCGCCTTATTATAAAACCATAAACAAGGATAAAGGGGTGTTCAATGGGAAGAACTTCCTCATATCCACCGATTCAATCAATTGGATCCATCTGTACGCCTTGGCCATCACCGAACACGGTCAGCTTTACTCGTCCGATGAGGTCGACAACCATTACCTCCTTCTCCAAGCACTCCAATCGTGTTCTGTACAAATATATCCTAATCTCAATGCTGCAAATAGCCAACAACAACAGGCTCGTCAAACCAGACGAATCATCAAGAAATCCAATACCGCAGAAGCCTTGAGCTCCAATGGCGATTTGGACGAGCCCCCCGTGATATTCATCAAGACTTACGAAAACGAAAAATTGTACATTAAAGTGCCTTCCAAGCAGAATTTCGGCAGTTTGATCAGCTCATTATTAATATGGCAAGCCTTAAAACCTCAAGGTTTGGTTAAAAAGTGGTACAGTGAAAATAAAGTCGAGTATTCCAATGCTTCTCTGGAACCTCACGAGCTTTTGGTGTGTAGATTCAAAGTATATGGTCCTATTCCTGCCAAATCAAAGAACTTGAATATAGTTCCTGGCCCCAAGGCTCCTGCTTATCAACCCAAGCTGGCCCCACAAGAATTTTTCAATAGTGATGGCTCTAGCCATGCTCAATATGGAGGAGCTAACGATCATAATATCAATGAAGGTTGGTTCTATACCATGGGTGTATTGAAATCAAACGGTTATCTTAATTTAATCGCAGAATTGGATGGAACTTTACTTTATTCGCTTGATATTAAATCGATTTTATCTTCTGAAATACGTGAGATCCACCATTCTCTTTTCAATAGCTCCAACGTTTTATTTATTGGTCAATTGAAGGAATTGAGATATAACAACACTATCAAAACTTCCTCCAATCTCTCCAGCGATCAACTTTCCACTCCTTTCCTTGTACGTGAAGGTAAAGTCATACCCAATAATCAAAGAATATTGATCGAATTTCCCTTACATATTGATCTTGAAGATTGGTTTGTGGGTTTGAATTATTTTGCTAAGAGAGAATACATTGGATCTTTTAGTCCAAACCTGAAACCCTATGAAACCCCTGATGATACTCAACAAGGTGATACAAAGACACATAGAAGTCCCAGTAATGGCTCTTCTAACCACACTAATACCCCCAACACTAACTCCTCCCATGCTAAACACCTTACTGATTTTAATCGTGATAATTTCAGAGTTTCTAAAAAGGTATCCATTGATATTATAGAAGCAAAATTCGATGATTTGCCCCCCAGTTCCGCAAAAGCCCCCCAAGGCAAAATCTACACTGAAGTAAGGATGTGGGGATTACCTTGGTCTAGAACTGCCACTGTCAATCATACTAGTAATCCATTTTGGAAAGAAGAGTTTTCTACTGACTTACCCATTCTGACTCAGATGATTCATATTTTAATTAAGAAATGTTCTTCCACCGATTCCACTTATCTGCCAAATGATAAAGTGATTGGAACAGTATATGTTACACCTGATGTGTTAACTAAACAGTTAAGCACTAATTCTACTATGATGGTTGGTGCGGCCAACGCAGGAATTGGTATTAATGTCAATGGGTTTACCCATAATGCCAACAATATTTCGATTTCAACTTTAAACAATAATGCTACTACTAATAACAATAACCACTCGGGTGTACCAGCTGGCTCAGGTATAACTCAACACTTGAATAATGAAATCGTGAGGTTATCAATCTACGATTCGTCGAACCTACCAATAGGTAAATTATTACTCAATGTGAAGCTTAAGGAATATCATATATTGTCCCCAAGCTACTTTAAACCATTGGAAAAAATGTTGACAAATGCTCCAATGAAGGATTTGATCAAATTTTGTAATGAAAATGTACCTACCTCTGATTTCGAATATGTCAGTTTGATTATGTTGGATATTTTTCAAAGTTTAGGCGTCGAAGACCATTGGTTTAAATCATTGATGGAAGGAGAATTAGTCAATGTTGATAAAATGACTAGAAAAAATTACGTGACAAATAAACGGAATAGTGAGCAAGGACCAATTAATTCTACCAACAATGGTACAACTTCTTCCCTGAATAATGTTTTTAATACATTATTCCGTGGCTCGTCAATTTTTTCTAAATCTTTAGAAAAATATAATCTCAGAATTGGTCAAGAATATTTAGAAAAGGTATTTGGGGATTTTTTCGCTAAGATTGCTTCTGAAAAGAAAAATTGTGAAGTAGATCCAAGATACGTCCGAATTCAAGAAAAATTACTAAGAAAAGGGAAATCAATTGATGATGATAATGACGACGACGACGATGATGATGATGATGACAGTGATGATTATGACTCAGATGCTGAAAGAGAGATTGATAACAAAATTAAAGGTATGGTCGAAGAAAATTTCAGTAATTTGTATGGGTACGCTGAAGAAATTTGGAATAAAATTTATATTACTTCCAATGACTTACCACTGCAAATTAAGAACCAAATGAAGAATTTCAGAACCAAAGTAGAATTAGCTTGTGATCCTGATGACAAAACAACAGCATTGAATTGTTTGAGTGCATTTGTGTTTTTGAGATTTTTCTGTCCAGCCATTTTAAATCCTAAATTATTTTATTTGACCAAGAATCACCAAACGGGTTCTACTCAAAGAACATTGACATTAATTGCTAAAATCTTGTTGAATTTAGCCAATCGTCAAGAATTTTCTCCTCATAAAGAACCACATTTGATCAAGATGAACGAGTTTTTGAATAAGCATAATCAAGAGATTTATGATTATTTCGATAAAATTACCGGGAGAAAGAATGATTTCAATGAGAAAATTTTGGATTTGAGTCATGAAGTGAAACGATTTGACTTGGGATTAAGTGGTGATTCTACATCCAACGAATTGCCAACTACTCCCTACTTGATCGACAAATATTTGAGGTTGACCGAATTGATTCATTTGTTGGACTTCAGTAAGTATCAAAAAATTTCTTCACCCAGATCATCAACTCAACAAAGTCCTGTTAATGAAGCATTAACAGCCAGGTCGTCAATAATCACCGCCATTTCCGGGACTGGACCTCTCATTTCCCAACTGCCCTCGAATCAGCTAAATCAATTTGACCACGAAAGACAAAGTTCAAGAGATAGTACTGGGGACATTTTGCAGATCAATGATGAACGGAATGTGTATCAAATAGGATCACTTGAATTTGAAAAGTCTGAATTTCTCGATTTGGCAGGTGATAATGAAACCGAAGGATTTCTCAAATCCTTATGCAGAAGCAATGAAAATATCTTTTCGTTCATTACTTCCAACATCACATTGAAAGATCTTCAAAAGCAAAGCACCAAATTGAAAACGAAAATAGATGAGTTAGAAGTGTATTTGGAAAATTGCGAATATCCAAATAATTATTTGCCATCGAATTTCCATCATTCTTCTAGTATCAACAGTTCGAAGGCAGGCACTGCGGGATCTCCCACGCTCGCCCAAGGTGCAAATGGCTCTGTGTCAGACAAAACGTCACTTCTTTGGGATGCATTTGTCAGTGATATTCTTGCTAGAGCATACATCGACGTTCCACGCAATAGTTTGGTCATTTTGGAGAGAGATCATATACCTCCCGCTGGATATCGTCGAATCAGTGATCCCAACGCCTTTAGCGGGTTCAAATTGAAATTCGCACCCGAGGGTGCAATGGGTGCAAAGAACTCCAATGGAACCGGAGCAAACGTCAGTAGTGACAATGTCGCAACCAATAGTTCGATGTCACTGTCTTTCAGCAATGGAAGTTTGGGCAGTATAGTGAAGTCTGGGTCCAAAAACCCGTTCCGTAAGTGGATCCGGAAGAATAACTAAAGTGTATAATTAACAGATAACTAAAGTGAATCCGATAATTGTAGTTGCAAACGGTTGATTAACTGACTTTGTGGTGCAAGTTTAAAATAGAATTCTTGGTCAGCCGTTACGTAAGCAGCACACCACAATAACCACAATAACAACAACCACCAGGGATCTACCGGTATTGCAGCGAAAAGGGGACAACCGGACTATTATGGAAGCCCCTGCCTATTATGGAAGCTCCTGCCTATTCTGGCGACGCCCGTGAATATCGTGATCAGTGGGATGTTTTGGGCAACCCGAAATGGATCGTCATGCACTGGGGCCATGGTGAGTGTGTTTATCCGTGGTTATCGGGTGGATCTGCTAGCGCGTCATCCACCTAAAAGTGTTGCTCCACGTGACCTTAGGGAGGTGCCGGCTGACTTGCCATCCAGCAATCATACCTGGCTATAAAAGTACCTCTTCGGTAGTGACCCCGTAGATTCGCCACGTGTTAAACCTCCTCTATCTATTCAACTTTTTCAGCCCCGAATTGCCCTACTCTATCCGCACATACACACACATCCACCCCTCCACGGAACAACTCAACCGTGGAAGCCCAAACCCGTACTGCACACAGGACCCCAACAACACAACATACTCGTGGTGAAATAGTTAAATTCTTGATTGTTTCCATTAATAATTTAGCGGATAGTTCTTTTTTCAGCTGATTTATAGACATTGTAACTCATCTTAGTTACCATCCTAATAGTTGATACCGAACTGCCCAGCGTGACGATGTCGACCGAACCTACCAAAGAGACTACTGTTGAGAGTGCTAAGGCTACTCCAGAAGAAATCCTTGCTTCTTATCCTCAGGTGACAGCACCAAGTGAGCTCACTGGATACACTTCGAATTTGACCGAAGAGCAAAAGGAAAAGTTGAAGCAAATC
The DNA here is from genome assembly GCA_030561385.1 of Suhomyces bribrorum. Lineage (NCBI taxonomy): Eukaryota > Fungi > Ascomycota > Pichiomycetes > Serinales > Debaryomycetaceae > Suhomyces > Suhomyces bribrorum. Next base: position 55,909 of record JAKTXG010000058.1, on the reverse strand, counting down.
CATGATGAGTTGGTAGCCGAAGGCTTTACGGTAAGATTGGACGATGCCACTCTTCTTAGATTTCTTCGGGCCAGAAAATTTGATGTGCCCAAGGCAAAAGAGATGTTTATCAAGTGTGAAAAATGGAGAGAAGAGTTTGGTACCAATACGATTTTGACCGATTTCAAGTACGACGAAAAGCCCCTTGTGGCCAAGTTATACCCTCAATACTACCATAAGACCGATAAGGATGGAAGACCAGTATATTTCGAAGAATTGGGTAAGGTTAATTTGACGGAAATGTTGAAGATCACCACCCAAGAAAGAATGTTGAAAAATTTGGTTTGGGAATATGAATCATTCACTCAATATAGATTACCTGCTTGTTCCAGAGAAAGAGGCTACCTTATTGAAACCTCTTGTACCGTGTTGGATTTGAAAGGGATTTCTCTTTCGGCTGCTTCTCAAGTTCTTAATTATGTTAGAGAAGCCAGTTATATTGGTCAAAACTACTATCCAGAAAGAATGGGAAAATTTTACTGCATCAATTCGCCCTTTGGCTTTTCTACTGCTTTCAAATTATTCAAGGCATTTTTAGATCCAGTGACTGTTTCCAAAATCCATATTTTAGGAACATCGTATCCAAAGGAATTATTGAAACAAATCCCTCCTCAAAACTTACCTTCCAAGTTTGGGGGTGTTTCAAGTTATTCTGATGACGAATTGTACTTGAATGACTTTGGTCCATGGAGAGACCCTCAATATGTTGGTCCTGAAGGAGATGCCCCAAGAACCTTTGACAACACCTAAATGCATAAAACATAGGCCAATTCTCGTACGATTCGATGATCTACAACTCACTCCATGTTTTTATAGTTAGCCATCGCCACTGGAGTCCCCCCCGCTCCATCCACATTATATATGGATGCGGTGGTTTTTTCACTTCAGTGTGCTTCCTTAGACCTTCATCCAACTTCTATAGATGTTTTAAAGCAAATGACTTGTTTCAAACTACACTACAATAATTTTCGTATACTTAATATATATGTGGTCATTTTACTAGTAAAGTAAGCAACTCATCGCTGAAATTTAGAGATGACTTGTGGCAAAACAATGGTTGTGATTTCTGGTGGGAACAGTCATGAAAACGGCTTTTGTTGTGGATCATAACCCTCACCCAAATTGCTAAATTGGTTTTGCTTCGTACCCGATACGAGCGGTGTTGCCACTAGTTCCTCCATCCACTTGAACGTCGATGGTGTAGCTATGATTTCGTTGTGATCGAAGTTTCGGTGTCTGTTTATGGATATGTTTTGACTGTGTTTTGACTGTGTTCTGAACTGGTATTCCGGAACCTCTCGGATCCAAGCTCGGTAGGGTTGACCCCGGCTATGAACGGTCTTGGTCGGAGCCGTCCACTACGGCGATGTAACATGGCCCTGGCCCGCCGCCGGCCTATCGGCCTTCCACCTCATCGGTTCCCATGTGACCTTCCATGACCTCCTATTTTGATTTTGACCTCCTATTTGGCTTTGGCACTCTTTGGCCACTGTAAACAGTTACTCTTTAAACTCTTACTCTTGAAGCTCTTTGAACTCTTACTATTTAAGCTCTTTAAAGTCTATGAACTCTTTAAGCTTTTTGGACTCTTTGGACTCTTTGGCACCCACCTTCTAGCTTAAATATCAAAGGGCCCTGATCTTACGCTTCTACCCATACGATTGGCCCCGTTGCAACCACGTTATGACGTTGTAGGGTCACTGTGCCTCGCCAGCGTTTGTGCCACTACCGTTTCTCCATGTGGTATCCATGTGGCACTCGCTGGTCTTGGACCATCGCGACTGGTGGCTTAATTCACTTAGCTTATCTGTTCCTGATTTATTTTATCACCTCATACCATCCATGATTCCCTAATACCTACACACTGGGCACCAAACTGACGTCTCTTCTCTTGTAGTGTCCTTAGACTTGTAGTCTCCTTATGCTTCTCTCTTTTGGTTTGTCTCTTTTGGTTTGTCTCTTTTGGCTGGTCTCTTTTGGCTTGTCTTCTTTCTCCTTTTTTTTTCACCTTTTCCCTTTTTTCACACCCTTTCCCTTTCCTCCCTCACTTCCTTTTCGTTGCCTCGGTTGGTGGCTTCATATTCTTTGTCCCACGACCATCTCCCTGGTGGTGCGACAGTTTTTTAGCCCTTTTCATCGTTGTTGCAAACGCCGTTCCTTACTGTTGGTCTCTGTTGGTGATATGCTTGTAACTTTACTCCTTTTTATCACCGCTGTCATCGCCAAAACCCACGAGTTTTACTTTAACGCCACCTATGTCGACCTGAACCCTGATGGAACCCTTCAACGAAGACTCATCGGTATCAATAACCAATGGCCCATTCCCACCATCAGAGTCTCCAAGAACGATCGGGTCCGGATCCACTTCACCAACTTGTTGCCCGATCAGGTCTCGTCGCTCCACTTCCATGGCTTGTTCCAAAAGGGCTCCAATGGTATGGATGGGCCTCAGTTGGTCACCCAGTGTCCGGTGCCGCCAGGAAAGACGTTTTTGTATGATTTCATAGTGGCTGATCAAGCCGGCACTTATTGGTACCACTCACATTCTGGCTCCCAGTACGCTGATGGGCTCCGTGGGATGTTCATCATAGAAGACCCTGAGCCGTTGCCCTATCATTATGACGAAGAAGTCCTCTTATCCCTCAGCGATTACTATCACCAAGAAGCGCCCGTGGTCATGGACCAATTCCTTACTAGATATAACCCAACGGGCGCTGAGCCCATCCCTCAAAACTCCCTCTTCAACGATACCAAAAACGCCACCTGGTTGGTGCAACCCGATAAAACTTATTTGTTGCGGGTGGTCAATATGGGCTTGTTCACCTCCCAATACTTGTATATCGAAGATCACGACCTCACCATTGTTGAGACCGACGGCGTTCAAATCTCCCCTACCACCGTGGACTCCTTGTATATATCGGTGGCCCAAAGATACTCGGTATTGGTGAAAACTAAAAAGTCCCCCCGCAAAAACTTCCGCTTCGTCAATGTAATAGACCAAGAAATGTTGGATCTCTTACCAGAAGACTTGCAGATCATTTCCACCAACTGGATGGTTTACGACTCAAAAATCGATTTGCCCAAACCCTTGAACAACGGGAAAAACACCTTTGAAAAATTGGTCCAATCCATCAACCCTATAGACGACCAAAAATTATCCACTGCTGCAAAAATTCCATTATTACCAGAACCAGATTACCAAATCATTCTTAATTTCACCATGTCTCAATTGGGAGATGGTGTGACTTATGCATTTTTCAACGACATCTCTTACGTGCCCCCCAAAGTCCCTACCTTATACACGGTCTTTTCCAGTCCTTATGCCTCCAATGAGTTAGTGTATGGAACAAACACAAACTCGTTCATTTTGCAATCGGATGAAATCGTTGAAATCGTTGTCAATAACATGGATCCCGGTAAACATCCCTTCCATTTACATGGTCACAATTTCCAAGTGCTCTACAAGTCTCCGGAGGGAGACGACGACGAAAACCCCATTGTATACGACCCTTCCGACCCCAAATCGGCACATTACCCTGAACACCCCCTAATCCGTGACACAGTCCAAGTAGAATCCAATGGGTTCATGGTTCTCAGATTCAAGGCTGATAATCCAGGGGTGTGGTTTTTCCATTGTCACGTTGACTGGCATTTGGAGCAAGGTTTGGCCATTACCTTGATTGAATCTCCCGAAGAAATTAAGAAACAAGCTACTGACCCACTCCTTGCCTCCCACTGGGAAGCTTGTGAAGCGGGCAATATGTCCTACGTTGGAAATGCTGCTGGGCGTTCGGGATCGAAACAAGAATGGTTCAACTTGGACGGCCAAAACCTCCAGCCATTACCATTACCGGAGGGCTTCACTCTCAAGGGCTACATTGCATTTGCCATTTGTACATTTGTGGCACTTTATGGTGTCTACTCCATTTATAGGTACGGTATTGAGGACGTGAACTCAGAGGATGTGGAGGTGATGATGGGCAAGCTCTATCGTATATTGGAGGACAATGGCCGCTCCACCAGCCGGGAATCGAACCTGGTGGCCTTGTGAACACCCGCTACCATTAACATATACCAACATATTCAAGAATGGTTGGTGCATAGAAATCGTTTGCATTTGCTAGCCATACGAAAAGAACAAAACCAAAAAAACGACATCAAAATCATCTAATCATAAAATTGGCACTTTCTGGTTACTCTATACAATAATATCGACATAGCATTATCAACACTACTATGGATGTAGAACCAGGCGCGACTGGCGTTGTAAGCAACCAAGTGATGGTATCACCACATGTGACCAAACACTCATCCAACCAAATCGGAGAGATCGCAAAAGGGTCCCCTCTTTCATAGTGCTCAAAGGCTGCAAATTCGCGGCTTATCTAAACGACTGGCAACTACCAATCTGTGATCTCAATAAATTACTTACAATCAACCAAATCCCATATTCATCATGACTAAATACGTGGTGGTAGGGTAAGTAAATCAGGCAACAGTGTGGAAGATCCCATTGGCCCATCGTGCCATCGCCAAATGATCGCCAAATGATCGCCAGGTGTGCCATCTGCCCACCGGACAGGACCGAATCATGACTCACCAACACCAACACACAATCCTTGATGTTGGCATTTTGTTGATAGCATACTAACGTTAGTGCTGGTATCATTGGGTTGTATACTACCTACAGTCTCCTTGTCCAAGAGGTGTCTCCCCAGGATATCACCATCATAGCTGAATACCTTCCAGGAGACGAGTCCATCAATTATACGTCACCTTATGCTGGGGGTAACTTTTCATGTATCACCGACGATGACCCCGAAACCATGGCTTTCGACAAATTCACCTACACCAATCTCCATAAGCTCCAGAAAGCGTTGGGAGGCCCTGCTTGTGGTTTGGACCGGTATATGTCCAGTGAGTACTGGCAAGTCAAACCATCCCAGCAAAAGATATCATCTTTGAAGTCATACTTGGAAAATTATCAAGTGTTGGAAGACGGGCCAGTATTTGGAATCAAGTTCAAATCGTGGAACTTCAACTGTCCCTTTTTCCTTTTGAATTTCCAAATCTACCTTGAAAATAAAGGTGTAAACTTCACCAGGCAAAAATTGACCCATATAGCCCAAGCATACTTGCCAAACACCAAATATGTGTTCAATTGCACGGGATTAGGGGCTCACAAATTAGGTGGAGTCAATGATAAAGCCATGTATCCCACGAGAGGTCAGGTAGTGGTGATCAAAGCACCCCATATCACTGAAAACAAAATGAAATGGGGCCCCGACTATGCTACCTACGTTATCAAACGACCATATTCCAACGATCAATTGGTTTTAGGTGGGTTCATGCACAAAGATAACTGGAGTGCTGATACTTTTAGAGACCAAACTTTGGATATCTTGAAGAGGACCACCGACCTCTTTCCCGAGATTCTCCTGAGAAACCCTCATGGCAACAGAATCCAAGACTTGGAAGTGATTCGGGCTGTTTCGGGCCTCAGACCTAGTAGACATGGTGGGGTCAAAATTGAGAAACAGGTTGTCGATCATGGCAAGGTTTTGGTACACAACTATGGTGCTAGCGGGTACGGGTACCAGGCGGGTCTTGGAATGGCCAACGAGGCGGTGAGATTGGCCTTGGCCAGCGACTCGAAGTTGTAGTTGCATGATTGGATTTGCCAATGCATGGTGCTAAATCAATGCACCCATCGATATTATGACTACAAATTTACAAATTACGTTACACCTCTCTATCCGATAAGCTTGCTATAAGGTTTTGTGGGGTGGTTCAAGAAGATTGAGATAGTCCAGTAATATGGTAATTAAACAAATCAAAACAATTAATTATACAACTAATTATACAACTAACTTTAACAGTTAATTACATATTTTTTCAATTTCCAATTTTTTCAAAACTTGGAAAAATATAAAAATAATAATAATAAAAATAACAATAACCCATACTGCAATACAATACTGCCCAACACCTCCAACCCACTCTCTTCTCATAAAGCATTATATCTCAATCACCATAAGCTCAAAATAGATGATCTTCCATATCTAATCGGTAAAGTAGTGCGCGCACCACCAAGGGGAACTTTATCGAGGACCAACCACTAGAGCCCCTACTTTCATCACCAAATGTCACAGCTATTTGAATGGGCATTCGGCAAGAAGCTCACTCCCCAGGAGAGGCTTCGAAAGAACCAGCGGTCTCTTGAAAAAACCCAAAGAGAACTCACCAGAGAAACTACCAAGTTGCAACAGCAAGAGAAGAAGCTTATAGGAGAGATTAAGAAGTCGGTCAAACAGGGGCAATTGGCCAGTTCCAAAATCCAAGCCAAGGACTTGATAAGGACCAGAAACTACATTGTGAAGTTCAATTCGATGAAAGCACAGTTGCAAGCCATATCACTTAGAATACAGTCGATTAGATCCAATCAACAGATGGTGTCTTCGATGAAAGATGCCACCAGATTATTGAATGGAATGAACCGATCGATGAACTTGCCACAGCTTTCGAGAATAGCCCAAGAGTTTGCCAAGGAAAACGATTTGATGGATCAGAAACAGGAGTTTATGGATGATTCAATAGATGATGTGATGATGGATGACGAGGAGCTCGGGGAAGATGAACAAGTAGACGAGATTTTGGGCAAGGTCATGGACGAGATTGGCGTAGATTTGAACACCAACTTGAAAGACACTCCCAATACTATCAATGTTCCTATTGAAGAAAGAAATGAACGAGTGGCAGAAAAAATCGGTGGTGGAGGTGGTGGTGGTGGTGGACTGGATGAAGATGATTTACAAGCTCGTTTGGATAGCTTGAAGAAATGAAGTGCTTTGAATTTAATTTTGTAATAGAGAATTGTGCTAGCTTGCAAGAAAGTGTCCAAGCTAGTGGATTTCACGATAATGTATGTTCCAAGTTCGCAACAGTTTGGAAACAGCAAAAAAGAGCCTATAATCACGCTACATGAAATTTGTTCCATGAACTTTACCACCCATCAAGTCCATTAATTTCTCCTGGGGCCATTGCGAAACCAACACACTGTGGTCTTTATTCAAATGGCTCACTGGCTCTATATATTATCTAAATATACTTTTTTTCCTCCAAGTATTTGATGATGTTAGCAGCAGCTTGCTCAATAGAAACACCTTCGTAATTCTTCAAGTGGATTTCAGGCTTTTCTGGGGCCTCGTAAGGTGCACTGACACCGGTAAACTCCTTGATGATTCCTTCCCTAGCCTTTTTGTACAAACCCTTAGGATCTCTAGTTTCAGCCACTTCAACTGGCACATCGACATAGACTTCCACAAAAGGTAAGTTATCTTTGGCATGTAATTGTCTGGCCAATTCACGGTCTTGTTTATAAGGACTAATGAAACTAGTGACGGTGACACAACAAGAATCATTAAATAATTTAGCAACTTCCGATATTCTTCTAATATTTTCATTTCTATCAGCCTCACTAAAACCCAAGTCTTTATTCAAACCAAATCTAACATTATCACCATCCAATCTATAAGCATTTAAACCACGGGCCAAAAGCGATTGTTCCAAAGCACAAGCAATGGTGGATTTTCCACTAGCAGATAATCCTGTTAACCAAATGGTGACACCTTTTTGCTTTCTGAAGTCAGACCGTTCTTGGTGAGTCAAGTTTGGGTGCCAAGTGATGTTAGTAGCCATATTCACAAGATTTTACAGATGGAAAATCGACAGAAAAAAATGGGGTATATTTCTTCTACTGAAAATGAATCTGAAATCGATCCAATCCTAAACGTTTTATTATAATTCAGATCATAGACTAGAAAAATTTACACCTATATGTCATAGCACGTGACTCCATATCATGATATACTTATCATTATGCATGCGGGGGGGGCTGGAGGGACAAAAGGCGACATTGTCGGTGTGATGTCGCCGGCACGTGATCTCTTCCACCATTTTTTCACTTCACCATTAACCTTAGGAAGTTTGTACAGCCTAGACCCACCATACAATGCATTACGAATTATTCGCCATAGCGCGTATTGCCGACCCCGTACAGACCAGCAAGGAAGCGGTCAAGATTGTTTCCACCATCGGGAAATTGATTCTCAATAATAGAGGTGTCATAAGAGATATAACCAGTTTGGGGGCCAGACCATTACCCAAGATCATGACTAAAGAACAAGAAAAGCATTTCCAAGGATACCATTTCCTCATGAACTTTGATGTGTCGTCGAATGTCCAAGCACAACTTTTGAGAACCTTAAGAAGTGATCCTAGAATCTTGAGAGCCAATATTCTCAAGCAGCCAATGAACAAAACATTGAACACTGGTTCTTCGGTGCAACAAGCATTGAATTCTGTCCAAAAGATTTAATAGGGAGTCCTCATGTACATAGCAATAAAAGGAGTTGAGTTGACAGGTGTAGACACCATCTCGCACCATGGTAACCACTGTACCAGTTGATGGGATGAAAATCCAGTGAGTATTCAAAAATATCAAACAAACTGTAGATGGTCCATAGTTGAGAGCGTAGATGAAGGAATTATTGAGATTGTGATATGGCCTCCCGAAAAATGCGTACCAGCTAAATCATAGACATGACTGTTTTAGTCAGAAACGGTTGTGAAAAGGATCGTGCATGCAAGCGAAGGAACAAAATAGTACCCAAAAGTTCTGAACAACTATAATAAAGACAATAAAGATACGAGCACTTCATTGGTGGATCTGCAATCACATTTCCACATATTTCGACACCTTAGTTTCCAACTTTACCAATATTGAACAAAATTCCATAAATTGAACAAAATTCCATAAATTCTATATAAAAAAGAACCTGTCTGGAACAACCAAACCAATGGAAACTTTACAAAAAAGAAACGGCAACAATAGTGCAGGCTCGGGTTACCTATGCAACAACTGTTGGGAGCGCCATTGTCGTCCATCCATAGATGAGGCAGTTTTTTATCTACTTTGTAATTTTGCAATTTTGCACTTTTGGTAGATCCAGTGCATCAAGTAGATCAAAAAAATATACCGATTAGGACGCACCCAAAAATGAAAAATGGGGCCACCGCAAAACACCCATACTTCTCTAAGTAACGTGAGTGGCTTTGAATGCTGGGGGGTGGAAACGAGTGGCTAAACAAGTAGCTCCCGTGGCCCGGTTGTCACAGTGCGTTGCAAGGTAATGACTCGTAGTAACAACATCCCACCTTTTTACCCAGACCCCAGTTCCTGTATATACCCGCATACACAGTTGATCTACCAGGTGATGTTTTAAACACTATTTTTGTGTGCGATGCCTGTTCTAGACACACACTAGGCATCATCCGGCTCATGGGCTGCCCACGTGAGCCCAGTCCCACACACAACTACCGATACCGTATGGTCCCATTAGTCGCCCCTTTCTTTTCCCCCCGCCAAGTCCCCTCCAAAAACCCGGTCTTTCCGTAATGGCTTTGCAATGTCTCAACAAAGTCTGGTCACGTGCAGAGCACAATGTCGCTCCCTAATCAGGCAACAATAACATTCACAAAGTGCCATCCAAACAAAAATCTCTCCAATAACAAGATTTATTTCTCCTTAACCACTGACCCTGGCAAACCAGACTTTCGATTGATCGTGGCACCCCTCTTTCCTGCTGTGTACCTGCTTCAACAGTCCCCCGTGATTTTTTCCTATTTAACCCCAGGGCCTGCCGACCCTGCCCCCCACCCCTTTGCCTTATCGGACATTGAATTGTCTGTGACCCATCCTGGCGGAATCTCATTCCAATCCCCGGCTGATTCAGTCACCTATTCCCACCACACCCTAAGAGCTAACATCCAGCAGTTTATCCGACCCCATTCACTCCTTTGATCTCAAGCATGGAAACCTTGTCCAATAAAGAGAATGACTGTACTAGTGTGATATCCCAAACGATACCAGAAGCTCATATAAAGTCGCCGATTAAACCCTTGAAATCTCAGCGATCGTTAAATAGTCTCAATTCTCCCGTCAACTCGAACTCGCCATCCAAGAGGAAAACCATGGACTCTTCCAATTCCAATCATACCTTGTCCTCCATTCAAAAAGACTATTCAAAATTGGAAAGAAAATACACCGACTTACTTTTGAAAAATAATGAGATCACCTACGAATATACCCAGCTTGAAGCTCACCTACTCGCAAAGGATGTCACTATAAAGGAACAAAAGGAAAGGATATCCAACTACGAATCTTTTGTAAGAACTATTCAAGATAATCATGCTAAAAATGAAGATTTACTAAACAAGGAAATATATTTCTATAAAGAGTTGATTGAAGAGTCTCAGTCAAAAATCAAAAAACTCACCCATGAAATAGAGTCCCTCAAGAAACAAGAGCAAGACCTCATATCAAAACCCCTGAAACATGAGTTAAGATCTGATGATCTTCAAGATATTCTTGAAATTTCCGATAAATTCAATCGCTTGTTTAAAGATTTCAAAGTATTGCAAAGCAACTTCGAATTGGAAAGAAATTCGAAATTGGTGTTGATTGATCAAATCGAATTGTTGACCAAAGAAAACGAGCTTTTGTCCAATCAAAACTCAAGCAAAAACTCCTTAAAACATGAAAATGACGTGCTTGACGGTATTGACGAGATAAATGATAGTATAATCAATGATTTTACCGCAGTTCATACCATGAATGAGTTGACCGACGAGGATGATTCTAATGACACTGACGACCAACATCACCAACCTAATAATGACCATAGCATCGATGATTCAAATGAAGATTTAAACAATTCAAGTGTATTGAATTATCTTGCAGATGAACTGCAAATTAATCATTCATCTCCTATTAAAAAACAATATTGCCATGATGAATCAATTGAGATTTCTCAAGGATTTCAATTCCCACCTCATGGCCATCCCAAATTGCCTAATATATCAACCAAGAAATCTCCTTTCCCCCCTTCCCCGGATGCTTCATCCAAAGATTCCAAGAGAAAATCACTTCCAGTAAAAATTCGAAACTCTCCTCAGTTGGAAGGAGAAGAATTTGTGCTATCACCATTGAAATTGGCAAGCAATACCAGTCATAATTATTTTGATCTTGAGAGTAAATCTCCTAATACTACCATAGAAAGGTATTCGTCATCCAAACCTACCCATTCACGTTATAATAGCCATGATATTGTACCAATCAAGGTGGAATTTGAGCCTTTGGAACATTCGGTCAGAAGCACTTCTGTGCCAGAAAAAGAACACCAAAAGAAAAAATTCGACATCATCAACGAAACACCCGAATTATCAACCAAAGTATCTACCAAATCATCAGTAAGAAACAGTGCATTTTATACGTTGAATGGATATGATCCCGATGTACCATCCAATCGAAACTCCATTACCACAACCACCTCCTCCAAGAGATCAAGTATGATCAAAGAACCGGCTTCACATGACTTGACCAAACAAGAGATAATGAAGTTGAAGTTCGAATTACAATCATTGAAATTGCATAATGAGAAATTGCTTTCATATATTGGATTTGAATTACAGAAGCAAAAGAAGAGCTTGAAGAAACTTTCTAAGAAGCAATCTGAAAGGACACTAAGGGCTCTTAGTGATGTCAATAAGCATATTGAATATTCGGATGCCAAATTGATTGAGCATTCGAAAGAAATGCTCATTCATAAGAAACGGGTGTTGAGATCGGTCTCAATAAATCCAATAGTATCGAAAAACTATGGCAGTAGCAAGGGATCACAGCTAGGGATCATTAGCAAGGGTATAATGCCATACCATATGAATATGAATGAAGCCATTGAAAACGAACTGCTCGAAGAAGAAGGGGAAGATGATGATTATGGATTTTTAAGACATAATGATAAATTCAGTAAGAGGATATTTTCGAGTGGACTACAGGCATATTTGAACTGTGAAGGGTTGGACGATACAGAATTGGCCATCAATGATTCGTTTGAGTCTGAAAACGAACGGAATATCAAGAAGTATAAATCACAACTGTTCCTCAGCCATAAGGGATTTCAATCCAGTGACGAGGACGAAGAAGAAGACGAAGAAGAAGAAGAAGAAGAAGAAGAAGAAGAAGAAGAAGAAGAAGACGAAGAAGAAGAAGAAGACAAAGAGGCAGAGTGGGATAGCGACGGGACAACCACTTCAGACGAAGAAATGGGCATGTTGACGCAAATCAAATATTTAATATTAGGATCCAGAGCAATCATGCTGAACAAGGCCAAGAAGAGACGCGAGCAGCAGCAGTTGGTTGACGATGGATTGAAATTGAAGTTTCTTAGTATTACTTTGGGAATTATGATAATTGGGTTAAAGTTATCTCACCAAACCAATTCCTCTCGCTAAACATAATAGACTTAAGTAGAATAAACGAGCAGATACAAAAGAATTTACGAGCTATGTGTATGTAAAAATCAAAATCAAAATCAAAATCAAAATCAAAATCAAAATCAAAATCAAAATCAAACTCAAAATCAAACTCAAAATTACATGCATCCCATAGCAAGAATATTAACACAGTGTGAAGGAAGGTTATGGTTATCAGCTACAACCACTAACGTGGATTTTGGGGGTCGCATTTCCGGGTCGGGTATATCCCTAATAGGTAATGTTGCCTCATTGGTCCTTCCCGGTCTCTCACCTTTACAACAAATCACGACTCCAGAAAAGTGGAACCACTACACTCAAAAGTGACCTGATCACTGCTAAAGATTAGCATTTAGATGGTATAATTCATGTAGGCGGTGCCGTGACGTGCGACTAAACCGTCGCTTATTTTTAGGATTTTGTTCCCGAGTTTGGGTTATTATTTATCAGGCTATGGACCACAAATATTGGTGGATGCAATTTTGGAAGGCTATGTATGTAGAGCCCCAAAATTTAGTATATATACGCCAAACAGACCCCAAGCAAATTCGCAGTAAATCACATAATCACATCAACCTTCAACATGGCGTTAAGAAATTATTTGTATGCTAAGCATGGCGATACCGCCACTAGTGCCATGATTAACAAGGCAGAGCCTACTGACGACTCGTCGCTGGGGTGTGGTAGTGATAGACAGCTAATTCTTGAGGATGGCTCCAAACAGTGTCGGAATTGCTCTGATTGCCCCAAAAAGCTCGCCCATCAAAATATGGCTCCCAGAGTGTCAATAGAGGTGAGTAGCGACGAGGTCGCCAGTCGAGTGGGCCAGTTGCAAATAGGTTCCCAGATGAGAGAGATCGACTTCACCAATGTCATGTAGTTGGTATATGCTGCTGCTGCTGTTGCCACTTCCCTCCAAACTCACCTGTATTGGTTGGGATCAATTTATGGTTCCCAAGCCTTTGCACTCAGAATCACAAATCTGATTCTCATATTCACGAATTACGAAATCCTTCCACCGCTGTCATGAACTTTGGGCTTCATTTCCAATTGTTTCATGGTGCTAGATATTAATACTCATTATCGGTTCTCTCTTATCTTCTATGGCTACAAAAATTATGTATAGTAATGCTATATGGCTTAATATTCACTATGTAGGGCTGCAAAAATCCTGCTCACACTCCTAATTCCGTGGCACTCTTCATTTTCAATAACTCATACATCATGTGCAACGATGAGATCTTGTCGAAGCCACTGCCAGGATTGTTGGCCTGGAAAGTGCCTATGAGATTTCCCAAAATCGCTTCTAGTTCGAGTGGCCGTCCGTTGAGAGCATCCACCAACATCGACGGTTTATAGTGGTTTTTGGCATCGGTGGCTCTGCACGCGTCTACTAATACCTGGATATTTTCATCTGAGATCGTTCCGTTATACTGCCCGTAATCATAATTCTTTAAGTCGTCGTTCGCAGCGTACTGGACCTGTTTCATCATGGGCTCTACGATATTTTTGACAAACCCATCATCATGGAAGATGTTGCCCATATCTCTTCCTGTCAAACAGCAAACTGAATTGAATGTGGCATTATAAAGCAACTTTCTCCACCGAGTCAACCTGGTGTTATGATCAATGGATATCTTATTATGAGGGTTACTCAATAATTCAACAAACGTGGTGAGCGACTGCTGAGCTTGCACATCGTCCAACCTTTCAAAATCAAATAATCCATAGAGTGTACGGTCTGTTCCATATTGGGTCACTACACAATTGTCGTTAGTGGAACTGATATACGATACACCACTGATCAAATTGACCTCACTGGCAACCCGGGCCCAATACTTTTCGATTTCAAATCCATTCTGCACCAAAACAATACTAGTTTGTCTGCCTGGTTTGAAGAGAGATGATTTCAATTGCTCGATCTCATCCCACACATTATTCTGCTTCTGGGGGATGGCCTTGGTGGATACAATGATGTAATCAAAACCTTGGCCGTCCTTCAATTCCAACAACGATTTGACCACTTTATGGGGGCGAAACCCTCGGATACAATTGTCGGCCTCGTTGGGATCTCCGTTGTTTCTTCTTCCTCCATAATCTACTGAACTAATGGTATACCCATCTTTAATCACCTTATCATAAGCAGATCGAACCACAGCCACGGTTTCCACCTCCAGATTGAGCAGTAACGCATAGCTGACCACTACGCCTACCCCGCCCATTCCAATGCTAAGAATTCTAGTCATGTTTGTTGCAATTGATCCAATGGTGGTTCAATTGACCTGGTTTTATAGTGTCGGGCGCCGCTTGGTCCCAGAAGGACAATTTTGCCGATACCTCAATTGGGAATATTGCAAAAATGTCGCTGATGTCGCTGATGTCGCCGCTGCTTTAGACAGGCCATATACTGATATCAACTTAGTCCAGTTATTGGGCCCGGAGGACCTCCGGAGATTGTGCTGTTCTGTATATTTTACTTAATGTTCGTTCATTTTCTTTCTTTCTTTCTTTTTTTTTTTTTTTTTTTTTTTTTGTGGTTGTCTACAAAAGCTAACGAATTCACAACTAATTTTTAACAACTCATGGCTGCAATATTTGTGGACAATTTGTTAGCTTGTCTAGTTCCTGACTCTTATATAATACAATAAATAATACATAATTAGCAAGCGAAGCAGTAATTACCGGTCCAATTTGTACCTTTTGTTTCCATTACTTAAATTGGATCCTATTCCTGATAGCACCGATGCTCCGGTTCTCGTAACCCTTCCCATACTTGCACTGGCCATCATCGGGTCCATGGACCCATTATTTCTATGGTGAACATGGCCCTGGTAATGTTGATTTATACCGGCGTTTCCAGGAACATAACTGTTATTTGTTCCAGGCCCACCAGTGTCTCCTCGGCTATTGGCGTTGTAAGCACCTCCGGAATTGGAGGTACCTGACAGTACACTATCAGGATTATTATTACTGTTATTGCTGTTATTGCTGGTATTGTTGGTGTTGGTGTTGTTAGCTGATATGATGCTGGAAGTATTAGCAAGGGTATTGGATGTGGTCGGTGAGTCTTGTCCTACGGTGGCTCGTAAGAAAAAGTCATCGATTCCCGACATTTGATGATGTTGCAGTTGTTGTTGTTGTTGTTGTTGTTGTTGTTGTTGTTGTTGTTGTTGTTGTTGTTGTTGTTGTTGTTGCTGCTGCTGCTGAGCCACAGCTTGCATCTGCTGTGCTTGCTGCCTGGCATGCATCTGAGACATGCTATCAACGTTGGTGGCCTGCATTAATTGTTGCTGCTTGAGAGACCGGATATTGATGATTCTTTCATTGAAAAACGAATTCTTGAATTCTTGAAATATCTTCATGGTTTGAGGATATTCATACTGATGGTCATGAAAGAATCGGTCGGCAAATATATATATAAACCGTTCAATATCTGTGGCATTGATTCCCATGCTTCCCACCAGAGCATGGTCTCCAGTTATTGGGCCAGCTGAATTGCCTCCTGTGGTAGAAGCACCTGCAGTGGAAGCAGCAGCCGAAACTGCAGCAGCCGTGGCAGCATCAAGACCGTCATGGTGACGCTGCTGTTGGGGTGGAACCACAGGCGTCGGTGGTGATTGTGTCGAGGCTGGAATATTTGGTGTGAGTGATCCTGACAGACTATTGACAAGACCGGAGCTGGCGGTAAGTGGTGCATGCAAACTCCCGTTACTCTTACGTTTAGAGTTGTTTCTGGTGCTGGATCTCGTCAATCTTTGCTGTTGATGTTGCTGTTCCAATTGCTGTTTTTGTTTTTCATAGTGGGCCCGAAGCTGGTGTTGATAATCGTAATTATCGTTTTGCTCGGAGGGTATCTGTTGTTGGGGCTGGCGACGTTTAGTGCCACCAGTGAACTGCCTGTCATGCGATTGTTGCTGCTGTTGCTGCTGTTGCTGCTGTTGCTTGTTTTGGTGATGCAGAGGAGCTTGAGTGAGTTTTTGTGGGTGCTGTTGATATAATGCAAAATTGGAAAGGTTGAGGTTGGGGGTATTTGTGGTAAAGCTAAGGCCCTGCTGAGGTTGGAATTGATTGCCTGCTGTGTTTGTAGAAGTTGCATTCGTAGGAGGTGCGGAAGAATGGGGGTTCATTAGATCATATGGGGAATTTGAGGAGGCCGAGGGCTGGTTGGAGGGGTTATTGGCTGCGGCAGGGTTATTGGGGTTAGTGGAGCCGTTGGCGAAAGATTCTCTTGTTTGGTCGACGTTGGGCTCGTTGGCGGATTTATATTTGTTGATATTGTCATCGGAGTTGTTCGAACCATTGAATGGTTGGTCGGAGCTAGTGTAGTTTGAATAATTGGAATTGTTGGCATTACCATTCATGTCGGTAGTTGTGGACACCAGTACTACGGGAGGAGACCCTGCGACGGAGGAATCTTGGGAGCCAGTGGATAAGGAGCCGGTGGTGGCGGAGGAGGCGTTGCCACTCATTCTTGTTTTGTTCAAGCCATGTCTCTTTTTGAATTGTGATAACCAACCATGACTAAAACTTGTAAGACGTTTGGGATCATCCACACCAAACTGATGGGCATAGATGGACCAATGTTCACGTAAGATGGGTTCGTTGATGGGCTCGTTGCGCTCCATTCGTTGCTGGACCAAAAGATCCATGGCGTGGTTGATTTTCTCGTATTTGAACTTGACTCTTCTGCGGCTGTGTTTGAAGTTGGAAGTGCCGGCTTGATTTAGACGTTGACGAAGCTCATCTTCATTTTTGAGCCATTCACTGAATGAAGACGTGGAGATGGAAATGTCCTTCTTGAACCGGTCCACCGTTTCCAGCTGGGGCCGATTGGACTGGTGATAAAAGTCAAGAACTTGAATCTTCTGTTCCAAAGTGGCCCTCGGAAGTTTTGGGGGTGGCATCACAGTAGATGATGGGTCAACGGACGAATACTAAAGACCGAAGGCGAGGGGAAAAAAGATGCCGCACAGTGTCGATGGTGATGGTAACAGTTTTGATGGTCAAAAAAAAAAGAAAAATTGGAACTCCACCAGTTTTTGGTTAAGCTGTAGATTTTGCTAAGTTAATGATAACCAGTTCTAGCAAAAAAAAAAGAACAAGAACTAAGTTCCAAGACCCAATAAGTTCGATCGATTGCACCACTCCCAAGGGGAAGTCACGAGCCCGAACGGTTCAATGAAGGGTTCTGGTAACAGTTGTTGCAAAGAAACAACCTAAACGAAAAGACGGGAAAGTTGGGAATGTCTTGCTCCTTTTTAAGCCCTTTGCCTATAATGATTTGAAGAGGATACAAACTTTACTACACAAAAAAAAAAAGTGTCCTACCATACAGGCAGTACAAAACTAGTTTACCTATCAGGAGACCCGAGAAACGTGACAATTAACAGGTGGGGAATAACTGAGACGGTGAAATATTCCAGAAAGTGCTGGTGGGATATCGGAGGGAAGGGGGAAGAAGTGAAGTTGGGGGATGGGTGATGTGTGATGGGTGAATGGGTAACAAGCTAGGATACATGGCTAGGGGTCCTGACAAGAAAGGTGGCTCGATCCATCGGTTTACATGTAATTAGAGCCACCGGCGGTCGCTAATGAGACTGGAGCTGCGGTGCGGAGCGGTCTGCAGTGTAACGTTCAGTAAATTTCACTTCCACTACCGAAAAGCCCTGTGTTACCAGGATAATTTAACCAGGGGTGGGCGCGCACCTGAAAGGGGGAGGAGGGGGGGGACAGAAAGAGTGAGAGACATCCTAGGCTAAGTTAATAGGAGACGGCGAGAGTGAGTGGATTCTACAGACAGAAGATACGCAGATGCTATCTTAATGGTACATGTATTGATGATACACTTAGTGGGAGCCTGCGGCTCTGCTGACCTTTTCCAAAACGGTTTCGTAAGCAACCTCCGAGAAATCGGTCCCTTGAATGTCAGTAGAAATACCGTTCAAGGCTCTTCTTAATGCATCCTTGGATGATGCGTACACCATCTTGGATCTGATTGGTGCGGTGTCTGGCGACCAGGTGAAAAAGATGATCTTGTTTCTCTTACCTTCACCGCCACCAATCTCGTATTCGAAATCATAGATGGCGTATTTACAGTCGTTTTCGGGCAACTTTTCTAAGAACGTATCATAATCTTCGCTGGTCGAAGTTTCTTCAACAACAATCTCGGTCTTGGTATCGTTAAGAGCAAAGATGATGAACTTGTACTTCTTACCTAACTTCAAGTCATTGAAGACTGTTAAGGATTCATCGGCAACGGCAACACTAAATATGTTAGTAATGGTTATGGTGGTGATGGTGGTGGTTTGTGGTGATTGAGGTGGTGGTCACGTCCCACCTTCCCACTTCCCACTTCCCACTTCCAGTGGGGTTCTTCCTATTTTGGTGCTTCCACTTACCCAGATCTAGACTGATGGTGTTAGTATCAAGCGTCAAATGGTCCAAACTGGGTCAATTGCTCTAGTTGTCGGATTGTTGCCGCCGCTCACTTTATATACAAAGTTGACTCTGCTGGTGAGACCCCCCCCCCTCCCTCAGTGGCTATCCACCAATCAAACAATTGGCCGGGGCGTCTATCTTCCCTCAGTGCTCCCCCATGTTCTCTCGCTTCGATTCACCCGATTCGTTGTTTGTACATACCATTTTGAGTGTTTCTAACTAATAAGCTGAAAGAAAAGATATGGTGTCTTTTTCGACTTGTTGTGCTGTGGGTTGGTCGAGCACAAAAGGTTACACAAAACCACACACATACTGGCCCCATACTTTGGTCACTGGCTGCCGCTACCGCCCCTGGGTAGTCCCAGATCCCAGGAAAATGTATGTAGAGCTAGACTTCTGGGCCCAATGATTTATTGTGCTACACAAGTAGGTGATCAGCTAAACGTAAACATTCGTACATACTCTCGTAAGTCCTCATACATACTTACAAAACTAGAGTCTCTCCAATAAGGAAGCAGCATTGGACCTCTCAGTGAAGTCGCCGCCATTTTCACTCTCCAAGTACACAATGTGGCCGTTGTCCACAATGGCAGCGTATCTACTTGTTCTTTCACCGAGGCCTTCGGAAGAAACATCGGCCACGAAGTTCTCGCCCAATTCTCGGGACAATTTGGCATCTGGATCGGTTGCGAAAACCACGTAATCCTCCTCATCCTGGTACCCCAAGGACTTGGCCCAGGCATGGTTGACAAAAGGATCGTTGATGGTCAACACCACAATTCTATCGACTCCCTTTTTCTTGAAATCCTTAACTTTGTTGAGGTAAGTAGGCAAGTGGTCTTGAGAGCATGGTGGGGTGAATGCCCCAATTGCAGATGTTACCACCACCTTTTTGTTAGGCAATACCGTGGATAAATCCAACTGCGAAGGGCCAGAGCCCTTTGATGGAATGTAGGCTAATTTAAAGCTGGTTGGAAAACTATCACCAGAAGAAAGAGACATTGAAATATAATTAATTGATACTATTAATTGATATTAAATTAATGTGGGGGACCCCGTAGTGTCTTTTTATAGTTTAGCTCCATGACAATTGCTGTGAAGAAATCATGGGGTTTAATTGGGAACACTCGGTTTTAACAGCAATGGGAATCTCCGTTCTTCCCGTTGTGGTTAACCACGTTCTTTGCTTATAAACCATCCAATTGAGTCTGATGTAGAATCCCATACATCGCTGTGTACCGTGGGATCCCTTTGAACTGCTCTGATACCAACCCCCATGGTCCATTTCGGTGGGTTTGGGACCAACCCCTTAATTCTCCGCAACTATTGTGTCAGCACTATTGACAGGTTGCTGTGCGAATGGGTGCAAAAATTAACCTGAACCACTATTAAAGTAGAAATAGTGCTGCGTGCCTCCAAGCAAAGAACTACAGTGTGGCATTTAGGTGACACTAGCTCTCCCAAACTATAGACCCTCTTTTGCTGCACACCGTTGCTTGCTTCAGACGTTTCCCGTGATTTTTTCATCAAAGTATTGTTCTATTTTGTTGCTGTAAGAGCTCGGCATCAATTGCACATAATCTGTCCCTGCAATAAGAAATGCTATATGCCGTGAGCAAATTATAACCTTCGGGTACAAATCTTTTTATGAGACCATTGTTACATTTAATGGTGCCACATTTGTCGTTTGGAATGCAAGCTGGACCTTCAATTGCTTGTGTCAATTAATGCATACGAGAGAAGCAATTGACCATTAGATTAACGAAGGCTAACCAAGCATCCCTCCAATAACAGCATTATTTAGTCTTATTCACTGGTCCCAACGGGGTTTGTTGCCCATTCCACCTATACCTACCTGTCAGTCCCTATATTCTCGGTGATTCCTGCACAATTATACCCATAACCGTTATGATCTAAGTCATCACTCCAACTGGAAAATCAAGACTGTTGTCTGTGACCATGTCATTCATCAAACAAGCCAACCTCGTGGAAGAATCCGAACCAAAACTTTTCATTGAGGTCGGAAATGGCCCCTACCCAAAATGTGAAAAGAACAAAATCATTGTCAAGGCAGTAGCTTACGCAGCCAACCCTTGTGATTGGAAACACCGAGGACCTGGCTGGGCCAATCCAGGTTCGGTTTCGGGAAGTGACGTCTCGGGGGTAGTTGAAGAGGTTGGCTCGGACGTCAATGGATTCATCCCCGGAGACATTGTTTCATGCTTTATACGTGGAAATTATTATCCCAATAGAGGTGCTTGGGCTCAATACGTGGTGGCCGATCCACAAACTTCCATAAAGTATAACAAGCACTCATTCAAAAAAGATATCCTCTCTTTAGGTAACATCAATTCCGGCCCAATCAATACCTTTGAAGCTGCTGCTGCTACCACCTTGAGCTTAGTAACTGTAGGTCTTTCCTTTTCGAATGCTCTCAAAATACCTTACAACAAGCAGGCCAATGGCCAGAAATTCATTTTGATTTGGGGTGGTGCTACCAGCGCCGGGATCCTTGCAATTCAGGTCGCAAAAATTGTCTATGGCTTAAAGGTCATCACCACTGCCTCTCTCAAAAACCATGAATTCTTGAAGTCTTTGGGTGCTGATGAGATCTTTGATTA
Source organism: Suhomyces bribrorum (assembly GCA_030561385.1). Classification (NCBI taxonomy): domain Eukaryota; kingdom Fungi; phylum Ascomycota; class Pichiomycetes; order Serinales; family Debaryomycetaceae; genus Suhomyces; species Suhomyces bribrorum. The sequence goes on along the minus strand of JAKTXG010000058.1, from coordinate 34,436 downwards.
CAATAGCTCCAATGTTGTTGATGAAATCAAAAATGCAACGCAAGGTAAAATCGCTTATGCTTACGATACCATTGCAACCCCCAAAACTTTCCAACAATTATACGATTCCGTCTCTGATTCAGAGGAAGTTTGGGTCGATAATTTATCATTCTTACCACCAGACGTGATCAAAACTGACCCCAACAAAAAAGTCCATTTTGATCGTACCGCAGGCTACCTCGCTAATGGCGAAGATCATATTATGGCGGGCTATCCCTTCTCCCCAAGCAAGGATTTGATCCAAAATTTCAATCATTTTTGGCATTTAAAAGTTCCCGAAGTCATTTCCCAGCTCAAAACCCCAAATTTGATAGTATTATCTACAGGCTTGGAAACTGGTAGAGAAGCTTTGCACATTTTGATGGGCAATAAAGTAAGTGCTCAAAAAATTGTTTGGAGATACGAATGAAAAAGAATGATAATAAGTCAGTCAATTATCAATTTGTATCTCTCTGTTAAGCAAAAAATCAGTATTAAACAAAAAACATTTCTATAAGAAATCTTATATCCAGTCAGCATTCACGAATAAGTACACCTAAAATTTCACATATCTTATTTTTGCATAATTTACAGAATACTTGTATATTCTTATAAAAAAATGAAAAAAAAAAAATAAAAATAAAAAAAAAGAAAAATTTGATGGATATAACCTCTATAACCATGATTGTATCCTTAGAATAGGTAGTTTTTTTTAGATTTTTTGATTTTTGCTGGAGATGTAAAAAATTAATGACATTAAACATGAGTAGTAATGAGTTCAAAAATCAAGCAAACATGGTAAATTTGAATGAAAATCGAGTATTTGAAAGATGAAAAATTATGAATACTCTTCGATTGGGATTAACGATTCAAACTCACTAAATAAAAAGTATCACACAAGTTTTTTAAACTGTTTTAAAATTAATATAGGCACAAAAGGACAAGGGCCTAAGTGCACACAGGCAGGATTAATTCACCATGAGTCCATTGATAAGGACCAATGATCAATAATGCTAAAACAAAACTGGCAATAATCGAAGTCAGAGCATATCTATAAGATTGTAAGGTCTTCAATCCTGAAATTTCAACAACAAAGGTACTAACAGTGGTGAAAGCTCCACAAAATCCATCTTCCAACCCTGCTATAACATGACAGCTCATAATATGAGTTACAATATGATTAGAGGAAGATGTTTTTCCTCTAAGCAATAAAGTTAAAACTGCAAGGATAATAGTGCCTAAGATATTGGACATAAACGTACCCATTGGAAAATTTGGAACTTTTGAATTGAAGAATTTGGAAAGATAAAATCTTAGAATTGCCCCAAATGGAGCGAACAAAACGGCAAAAGTCCAAGACCGCCATTGGCCATGTTTCTTGACTCCAAGAAGAACACAATTTACTATGATGGCAATTATACCGATTGCAATGGAGATCGATTCTAATATTTTGTAGGATTTTCTGGACAATATGGGTAAATGGGCATCGGAGATTTCGATCAAGTGCTTTCCAAAAGCAAACCCAGCTACCGGAATAGCGATATGAGCGATCACAGTAGATAAAAATTGCAAGATACCATAGGCATGGTTAGGATAGTGGCTTTTTTCTATTCCTGATGGATAACCAACTGTTTCAGTATATACTTCCAATATGAAAGTCGAGAAAGAAGAGAAGGTACCGCAAAAGCCGGTGGTGATCCCAGTGTACAAGGGAATACTTCCTTTGTTTGCAAATTGAGATTGCACCAATCCGGACCATAATCTTTCACTATCCACAGCCATACCCATGACTATACACGAAGCAAAATTCGCCCAAATGACACCTCCTACAAACCGATCAGTGTATAGAGTAAGAGCCTCAAGGCCCTTTCTAGCAAGAACTCCCCAAACGGCTCCATTCACAATATTCATGATAATGGGGAAATATTGTTGGCTCTTTTCAAGGTACACCGGTCGATGTTTCTCAGGAAACCCGTCTGTTTTGAACCCTTCTGGCAAATCTCGAGCATAAGACTCTCGGTCGAGTTCACGAAGCTCGTTTTCAACCGTTCTTCTTCTGGATAGTTGTGACTCATTGGTAGTGATCAGAGAACCATGGTGAACCTGAGGCCCCGTGCCATGACTGGGGATTATCTCATGGGAATTCGGTTCTAAATCAGTTTCAAACGGCGGCATGTTTCGACCAGATTGATAACGGGTCAGTAAAGTAACCAGCAGATAGGATAAGCTAATGTTGACATAGATCTGTTTACACTAAAGATCTATAAAATATGTCAAAACAAGTTATTAATTCCATTGATTATGGCACAATTTTATTGAATTCTTTTTGTGCTTAAGATACGATGGCCGAGTGGTTAAGGCGGGGGATGCAGGTTCCTCTGGGCTCTGCCCGCGCAGGTTCGAACCCTGCTCGTGTCGGTATTTTTTTAAATACTATTTTAATAGTATATGACATTTCAACGTATAATTTTAATACTAACGAAAACAGGGAGAGTTTCTAAGGTTTGAACAATTGGACATTTTGGTAGTATACCAGAATTAGTCTTACCAGAGTTTTTGTTCTGACGGATGGTTTAGCTTGGAGAAATAGCTTACAAAGAGCCTAGAGATTATGGTGGGCTGCTTGGAAATTATTTAATACTTATTTGTATATTATTTGTACTTTGAAGGTGATTTGTTCTGGTACTTTTTGTCTTTTAATTAATTGGGTATTTTTTTGGGAATTAATTAGTATATTAATTGGTGATATTTGGTGATAATTGCTTGAGACACTATTAAATAGAAATAATTAGTAAAAAATCTCTAAGGGGGACCCGAAATCCAGCAGCCTCCCAAACCACACTTAATTGGGCCTCTCGCAATTCCATCCACCCGTAATCATTGCTGAATTTTCCCCATCCTTTTGCTTTCTTGTGTTTCGCCATCACCAATAATTCCTGTACAAACCAGGCCATTGAAACATGCGAAATCGCCATTAATTTTATCCATCGTCACCATCCTCCATGACAGAACTATACGAAGTGCTAGAGGTAGAGACCACCGCCACGGCAGCCGAGATCAAAAAGGCATACCGCAAGTTGGCATTACGGTACCATCCGGATAAAGTATCGGAAGACGACCGAGAATTTGCAGAAACCAAGTTTAAAGAGATTTCTCATGCGTATGAGATCTTGATTGATGAAACCAAAAGAGAACATTATGACACTTATGGAACCACCGACCAGCACGGAGGAGTACCTGACGACTTTGGCGGCAATCCATTCGACAACTTTTATGGTGGAGGTGCTGGGGGAGAATATGGAGCCAATGACTTCTACAACTTCTTCAATAATATGAATGGAGGACCCAACCAGCAACACCAAAGAAGGGCCAACCGGACCGAGGACGCGGAGATTGATATCAACGTCACGTTGGAAGATCTCTACAAGGGCAAGGTGATCCGGACTACTTCCACCAGAAACATTGTTTGCACTCATTGTAAAGGAACAGGGGCAAAGAAATCAGCAGTGCCGAAAAAGTGTGGTATTTGTGATGGAGAAGGGACTGTTCGCAAGATCAGGAGAGTGGGGCCCGGCTTGGTTACCCAGGAATACGTTGCATGTACCACTTGTGAAGGGACCGGCTCCATATATCGTACCAAAGATAGGTGTAAAAAGTGTACGGGCAAGAAGGTGATAGAAGAAACCAAAATTTTGGAGTTTGATATTGTCAAGGGTTCCAAATCGGGAGAAACTATTGTTTTGAAGGGCGAATCCGACCAGTACCCAGGAAAAGAAACTGGAGATGTCAAATTGACATTCACAGCAAAGGACCATTCGGTATTCAAGAGAAAGGGCGACGACTTATATTCCAAGTTCAAGATCCCCTTGTTCGAGGCCCTTTGTGGCTTTTCCAAAGTGGTGGTGCAACATTTGGATGGAAGAGGCATCAAAATATCAACTCCTCCTGGTAAAGTCATACGGCCCGGAGATTTCATTAAAATTAAAAACGAAGGTATGCCCATAAAAAACGCCGCCAAAAGCTGGTTTGGTGGTTCCGGATCAAAGAGAGGAGACCTTTTCATCGAAATCGACATCGAATTCCCCCGTGATAATTGGTACTTGGAAAAGAATGATATCACCAAGATGAAGAACTTGTTACCAAACGATCTACAAAGCAAGTATGATATCAAGAAACAGTCTGTGGATAGCGATTCATTACCGGAAGCCAATATAGAGGTGGTGACCGATTTCACGATTTCCAAGGTAGATGCTTTACCTCAATACGAGGAAGATCAACCGCAACCAGAGTACGAGCATACTCATTATGATGAAGGCTACGGCTCGGCCCAGCCCGAATGTCAACAACAGTAATATATTAGCAAAATGTATATAGAAAAAATGCATAATGTAAATAGTCCAGATTGTAGAAGAATGCAGAGGTAACGATAGGAATTTCTAAACAATTGGTATGCCAGCAAAGAACTAAAATTCACGGATCAACGTAATTAATTGGATGGCCAGATAAACGAAGGTGTACTTATTGTTTGAGTCATCATTGGGTATTGTACATGGCGGGGGTTGGTGGTTTGGTGGTTTGGTGGTTTGGTGGTTTGGTTGGGTTCAATCGAGTAAATCATGCAACTCGTCCACACTCAAGCCCAATTGAGGGGGCTGTTGCTCATTATTTTCGGTTTCTTCAAGGTCAAATGAAAGATTGTGATCAAGATCAATTTCCTTGATATTTAAGCCTATTTTTTGGTGGGTGGGAAATTCAGGAACAGACTTATTTGGTTTTGAGAAAAACGTCATATCCGAGTCATCTAATCCTTGCATATCAACAGGTACATAGGGTATTGGTGATTCTGGTTGGGGAGCATATTCCAACTCAAAATCATTTTCGATTAGATTCCGGGTGATTTTACTCATGCGAAGATCGTGAACGGTCTTGGGGATTTTATTCACAGCAAAGATATCGCCGGTTGGGCTTCTTTTGCGTCTCTTTATGGGGTCCACATTATTGTAGTTGACGTCACGAACGGGTATATTGGAAGCATGTAAAGTGCGGGTTCGTTGGGTCATGGTCGACTGAAGCGATGGAACTTCCGACAAAATGGTGCTGGGATCATTCTTGATAAGGTCGTCGGTCACAATGGTGGGAATCAACGACTTGTGTCTATGGGCTTGGGCAGCTCCCATTTCAGTAGCATCGGATGACTTCAACCGTACTTTAGGTTCGACCACTTCGGGCAACGCTATCGGCGCTTCACGTACAACAGCACCCGCTTCCGCCGGCTTGATATGGCTCGAGGGTACAGAATGGCTAAACCCTAATGAGGAATTGGCTTTGGATAACACTGGTGGCCGAGGGATAAATGTCTTGGGTCTTAATTGTTTGGTTTGCACCGTCGATTGCGACCGGCTCAACCCGGGAATCATCTTGTTCTGGTCCTTGCCTCCTAACGGCACTCTGCCCATGGGAACCCTTCTTTGTGGTTGCATCGCCGTCTTCTTGTTGATAAACTGGTTCTCTGAGTTTTGGTGGAACGGCTTGGCGCCTAGGCCCTTGGAAACGGGCGCATTTTTGGCGATGTTCTCTTTGTCTGCGTATAGTAGGTGCTTGGGGGGCATGGCGTATCCGATACTGTGGTGTGTGTGTGTGTGTGTGTGTGTTTGTGTGTGTGGAGATATTAAGTGGTAGGTGAAGTAGGTTTGTTTGTTTACAATATTTGTGGTTGCGGGAAGTGTCACGTGAGCGACCACGTGATAAAAGTATAGGGTGTCCACGTGATGCGGTATCTATCACAACCTGGTATCCTACTAAGCAGTGATACCAACAGTTTCTAGCCGCTCAAGACACTGTTTCCCGCTTCAGCTGCTCCACCACTATGGCACTCAACACGCAGCACGTGCAGGTAGTGTCCAGTGCCATTGACCAGGACTCCAGCTGGATCTATTTGCTGGACTGGATCGTGACCCTTATTGTGGCCATAGCATTTATCTTTTATTTCAATCGACTTGTGGGGTTTATATTGTCCCATGTTTTCAATATCTTATTTCAAAAAAAGTACGGTGTCAAAATACATATTCAAGCCATTAGTTTATCGCCATTGGGAGGCCGGTTGGTGGCTAAGAATTTCACAATTATCACTCATGATTATACCGTATCGATAATAAAGCTTAATTTCACCTGGAGATACTGGTTATTCAAGCTCACCAGGCTATCGGAGTTCTACTTGGAACAAAGTGACCCTGACTATGAGTATAAAAGTGAAAAAAATACCAAGCTTCCGTTTCGATTCTTGCTTAGTTTGGATGGACTTGAAGTATTTTATTATAATCGAACTTTTGCATATGACGACATTCTAGAAACATTGGGCCTCAAGGTCGATTCTACTAGTGAAACAACGTCCCATGAAACCAAAAACGAATCCAACTTACGGTTCCGTCATAGTAAAACCATGTCTTCTTCTTCGGAAAATTCCTACAAAAGCAATCACCCTAAACCCAAGTCCGTGCCCATGTTTCTTGCCATGTTGCCACTTAAAATTAGAATTAAAAAGGGTGCAATTGTTCTTGGAAATGTCGGCACCCCCTCCATCTTGGTGGCTTCGTATAAATCCGCCAATGGTGCCATAGATCTCACCAAATGTCCCAATCCCTTGGATAATTGTAGATTTTTACAAGATATCAACTTCGAAGCATTTCAAATATGGATGAAGCCAAATATGGATTATCAAAAAAATAGATATGCCAATTCCGAAGATCATGATATAGAAACCGGACCCCGACTCATACGCCATTTCAAAAAATATAGTCAATGGTTCAAATTCGAAAAATCAGTACAAAAACTCCAGAAATTATTTCATCGTGCTCAAGTACGAAGAAAACAAAGCTCAGATTTACCCTCCTTAAACCAAGCACAATGGAAGGGATTAAGACGGTACGCCGATGATGATGTCAAACTAACTACTGCCATTGTTCCCTCAGATGAACAGTACGCAAAATACACCCTTATATTGGATTCTGTCTCCACCAGAATCATTTACTATTATGATAACCCCGGTGTGGTAGATCCTGGGTTTCCCAACATCGCCGCCCCAGAGCATGGCGTGGAATTGGAGTTATCTATGGCCACTATCCATTATGGTCCTTGGTCAGATAAACAAAGGTTGCCTTTACAATCAGCTTTCTTTCCTTCTTTAGCAAGAGACTCTCGTCCCACAACTCCATCTTATGAACCTGGCTCTGCAAGAGAATATGCTGGGTTTAAAATTACTACCTCTACCATCGACGAAATTATCTTTAGAGTTCCAATGAGAGAAACCAGTAAAGACAAGGAAATTCTCAAACAAAAGGCTCAGCAGCTACAACAACAAGTGCTGCCTCAACAAAATAAATTATCTCGACCTTTTGGTTGGCTCGAATTAAAGATGAACCAAGGATCGAGCATTTCATTCTTCACTTCCTACATTGCCGATAAAACCAATGGCTTTGATAATAGATTAAAAATGGTATTTGTCGAGCCTGAAATCAGAACCTCTGTGAATCATGATATTTTATTCATTGCTGACTCCCAAGAAGTTCATGCTAGAGTGGGGTTTCCATTGGAGTGGAATGGTAAATGCGAATGGAATTTTGATTTAATCAGTGACAATGCCAGGATATTTTTCCTAAGAGAACATACATTGCTATTTTCCGATATGTTTGGTGACTTTGCCTCTGGAGCACCTACTCCGTATGAAGAATTTCGCCCCTTTGTTTACAACTTCAAATGGAAGTTTAACAATTATAAGTTGTACCTTAATGTCAACGATGCTAATATCATCGATAACCCACTTGATTTCAATGTGAATAAATACTTATCGTTCCAAGGTGACTCCCTTGTCTGCGATATTTCTGTTCCATTGTATGGTGAATTTTCCAAAACTAGCCACATCAGCTATAGTGTGAAAACCTCCTTTTTTGATCTTGTTTTGGATACTCCTCCATGGCACACAGCGAAAACATTCATGAAGGACTCTAACGTTGTCGGAAGAAGTAATAACTTTACGGTAGACGGATGCTATAATTTTTTCAGCTCTGTCGAAATCAACACTTCTGATTATATCGAAATTCGTATGATGGGGGACTTTATTACTTTGAAATTTTATGGGTTTTTGATCAGATATTTATTCAAAATAAGAGAAAATTATTTTGGTGAACATATCCACTTTAAAACTTTTGAGGAGTTTTCTGGTAATAAGGAATCTGATTCAAGTATCACTGATCTGTCCAGTACTATCACGTCTCCGGAATTTGACTACTGGAAGATACTAAAAACAGATAATGATGTTGATATCTTATTTACGTTCCAAGTGAGACATGGCTTGATAGTCTTACCGATCAATTTATACGATTCCAAATCCCATATTGGTCTCTCATTCGAATCACTTGATGTTGATATCCGCTTTACCAACTACTATATGGATTTACAGGCCGATCTCAGTCCTATAGCGGGTGCATTTATAAGTGAATCCCGAGCTAAAGAAATTGACAATATCAATGATCTTTTATTCGATATACCTACATACAAAGAATGTTATTTGAGCGGACCCTCAGAACTTATCATTGAAGGTTTATCAGTCCATGCTCACAGAATGTTTGGTTTACCTCCAGAGGAAATCACCTACTACGTTAAATGGGATTTTGAGGCTGGTGGAATATTCATCGATTCAGAGATCCATTCAGTGAAATCTTTAGGAACAGCCATAAAAATGTTTATTTTTGGTTTCAAGGATACCGAAAATTCAATGGGGCTCGAGGAGCCAATTGTGTACGATGCACTTAACTTTTCGTTTAGATGTGATGATGTCCAAATCAAAATGAATTTAGGGAAATGTGGTGAACATAAAAATGTGCACGTTTTGCTTCGTTTATGGCCAATCATTGTTTCATTCAATGATATTGCAAATAAAAGATATTCTCTTCGAATCAGTGCTTCGATTCCCGAAATCAGTGCTGAGATCATCAATGAAACAGAAACTTCGAGAACAGTTCTTGGAGCATTGAAAACTTCATTAGTATTCAATAATTTCTGTCAGAAAAAGAATATGTTAGAGCATAGAAAGAACCAACAAGAACATATAAAAGTAAGTGATACTCCATTCCACAGGTCCCCCTTCTTGTTATACCCAGAGAACCGTGATAACCAATATCGTGAGGGATATGGCTGCTTTCTTTACAATATAGCTTTACCAGATGTTAACCGTCCTTTGAACAAGTTTTCCATGGGCTCGTTAGACTCGTCCAATTCTTCTAGTATTGCTACCCAGGTAGAAAGTCCTAGCTCTGATAGATTTAAGGATTCTCCAAGAAATCTGCCAAAGGAAAAAAGTGTTTTCCCACAAGAAGATGATATAGACCAGGACTCTTATTTTGATCAAAAGGATGCCTTTGCTACTCAAGATTATGATCCTGCCGATTATATGCCTTCATACGTTCCTGATCCTAAATTTGAGTATGACAATTTAGTTTTTGAATTGGGTGACGTGCAATCATTTCTCACTCCATATGGATTACTTCCAATTGCCAAAATGTTAGATGAATTAAATCACTTGACATTAGATTTATTAATGGATCTTTTGGAACATGAGATTGTCAACGGAGTTGAGTCTTATTTCTTAGCATTTCATTCCATGACTAATTTCAGAATTGTGTGTCAGGAATTTTCGTTGAAATTTGGAAGCTTTGAAGCTGAAACTTCCCTGGATGTGCTCGAAAAATCGGCTAAGATCCCATATACCAATATTCTTATCCTAGAGCCATCTTTGGCTATGTCCTTAAAGACGGAGAAACTTGAAAAGATGAAACAAATTAATGCAGATACAGAAATAACCCTGGCAGTGCACTTAAAGGAATTGTTTGTTTCTATCTACAGTCCCAGTAGTTTCAAGCTGCCAGTGTCTTTAAGCATTAAGGATGTTGAAAATTGGGTGCAAGTGCCGATTGAAGGGGATGTTGTTACGTCATCTAATTTGGATCTGATAGAACTCGAACTCGAAGAGGACAAGCTCGAATGGTTGCTCGATTACTTGTTTGATGTTTATGAACAAATAAGTCCTGCCATAGACGAATTTTCCAAACCAAAAATCTCAGAGAATCAAGCATTAGCAGAATTGGTCTATAAATTGAGTATTGCTTCTGTTGATTTCTCCATAGATAATGATTCAGATGTGTTGACCAAGCCTGCTAATATCTTAAGATCCACAGAAGATCACGTTCGGTTTGTGGATAGTTGGAAAATTGTTTCGAGATTAAGGCATATTTTGGACAATTTGCCTCCATCTTGGCATGAAGAAGAAAATAGAATGATTGAAGATACCGAGTGGAAGCTTCCAAATCATGCTATTGAGGAGATTACGGAAATTTTTTCCAGGTGGAGAAGCTGGGAAGCCAACCACGAGCAAAGAACATTTTTCTTTAATTATGTGTTACTGAAGAAGCAACAGAAGTCTGATAAGAAGCAAGGAGTTCATTTGCAGTTCAATATTCCCGATACCTTGATTAATCTTTCAAGCAATTTCGAGATGTTTGATTTCGTAAACATCAAAAACTTCAGCTTCGTTGGTCATATGTTTGAGGAATCCAGATGGGAAAAAACCTACGTCGGAATGGGGGCATTATTGAACAATAGAAATAATGAATTGACATTCAATATGACCTCCTACAAGAGTCAATTTTCGACATTGACTTTCGAATTTATTAAGAGAGGTTTGAAGTACATCAATGACAAAAAAGTCAATTCAAGTTTCTGCAAACAGACAGAAAATGATCAAGAAAGCCAAGTTTCTACCAAAACAAAGGAAAATTCCAGTTTCTCTGTTCTTGTAAATGTTGACTCATTTCAACAACATATTCAATTACCTTCCACTAGAGTACATTTTGTCTCGGAAAGAATATGCACTTCGTTTGAGACTTCTTCATTTGTGAGATTCGAAAGTATGACTTTATTTTCTTTAGTTCATAAAGTGGGGATGTTTGAACTTTCATTGTCCCACAAAAGTTCCGATCTTGTGAAGTTGAATGTACTGGAATTTAATATCCTACTTACAAATGCGGGTGGGGCAAAGTATGGTTCGAGAATAGCAGATTTGACAGTTAACAATTTTTCCATAAAAGTATTTGAAAAGAATGAAAACGTTCTTGTATCCTTTATTGAAGAATTTATACATACTGATGTTCCATACTTGCAGCACTTAGCCCCCCAAAGTGATACACCAGCTAATGACCAATCACAGAATGAGTTGGTAGCTCCAGGAAGTTCACATCTATTACATACACTAGGGGACTTGGGACTTAAAATCAGAATTAAGCAGTTCTCATGGTTAATCGAGCTTTTGCACCCATTGAAATTGAGCGGTGCTATAATGGATACCAAATTAAGTTTTGAAAACTTTGGTGGAACTTTATTGATAGACTCGTTTATTCAAAAGGTGGACTTTGTTGCAAGGATTGCCAATCACCCAATAGTAGAATTGCAAAATTTCCAGATCCAAAACTCGGCTAGGTTGAGCCACTTCGAAGGGTTGAATTTGATAGCCGTCAATTCTACCACCGGATACACCAAGCTTTTTATTCCTCTGACCAGTGATTCGTTGGAAATTGTACTACAGAATTTTAATTTGTTGAAAACAAGGGCAGATTCCTTACAAAATCTTTTCGAACTGGATTCGTCAACTGAAAAACTGGATACAAATCATACTTCGTCAGATTTATTGAGCCTGATAGCATTCAGAGTCCGGTTTAGTAATGATTATGTGGGAATTTCCACGATGGATAAAAAGACCAAGTTTTCGTTTGAGGTGGAGAATATAAACTTGGGGCTTAATAATGTTGCCAACAAAGACGAAAATGAGCATGTGGTACCGGTATACGTGAACTTTGAAATTCCCACTGCTAGATTCAGTGTAATTGACCGGAGTATTCCCGTAGGGTTATCCAATCTTTTTGATGTTAATATTGCTGTTCGACTTTACAACAGTAAAGATGTATCTACCGACTTGCAGAGCTTGCAGGTGGAATCACAATATTGTCGAATCTGTTTGAGTTCTCCAACGGTGATGAAGATAATTTCATTTGTGGATAGGATCATGGAAACTATACAACCATTACAAGAGAAAATATCGACGTTTGTATCTGGGAAGGCAGAACCACCAAAACAACGTTCATCAGATTCTCCAGAACCTGCCTATGCTTTCCTCAACAAATTTGCTTCTGTCCACTTATTGTCATATAACTTTTGTATTGGATGGCTTTTCGAAAATTCACCTAAAGATTATCCAGGAGTAATAATTGGAGCTGAACGGTTCTTTGCAATTACCGAAGACAAAGTGGGTAAATTAACGTTGATGGAAGCGTATCTTTCAGTTGCTAATGGATCTCGGTCTTCGAACTTTTACAGTGTACTGTCAGAAAAAAATAGCTTTAATCGTGCTTTTTTACCCACTATGCAATTATTATACACCATTGAAGAAATAGACGAGTCCAAGAATATGAGAATCAACATTCATGGGGATGAGTTGGATGTCAAGTTTTTGTCCAACTCCATAGTTCTTTTGGGGCACATTGTCAATTCTGTCTCACTGATGCAAAAGTTCTATAATCAACGTCAACGGAAACCTCTGAGCTCCCCCATCAGAGTGCCACCCTCAGAGGAGAATATGCCCAGCAACGAATATATGGACTCCATTAACCAGGCATTTGACTCGATCGAAATTGTCGCCACCTACGAGGGATCCAATTGCTTAATATATCGGTTGAATGATACACCCACAGAATCGGCCCCATCCTTATTTTTGCACTCCCCAGCTGTGAGAATTGCAGCCATATATAAACACAATAAGCAGGCTTCAAAGAAACATATTGTCAAGATGGAGGTGCTCACTACCAGCTCCGAAAACACCCTTTATCCTTCATGTATTCCAGTCATTATTGACATTGTGGAGGGAATTAAGGAAATGATGCAAAGATCCGACAAGACCACGCCATCCCCTGCTGAAAATTTGACGAAGGAGACCGATTCGAAGCCTCTGGGATCTAAGGGCTTTGATTTTGCCAATGTGTTGAAAGATATAGATGCCCATTTTGGCCTTCGTATCGAAAAACAAGCCCTTACTCTTAGCTGTGCTCCTACAGCGAAAGTGGCAGCAATGGTGGGATTGGGAGGTATTTATATTCAGTTAAACACCGGAGCATCTAAAATGCCTAGCGTGATGTTGGCGGTGTTGTTTGATTCGGTGTCAGCATCATTACAGCATGTATACTCGCGAGAGATCAGTGGTACTGTTGGAATCAAGAATATGATGTTTTCCAGCTCCGTGGAGTTTGGAGAAGTGACCAATGTGTTGTCTTCGGGATCATTGGTGGATGTTGACGGATATGTAAATGTCAAGCAGTTCCAGGATGTTGAATTATTCAAGGACATTTGGTTCCCTAAACAATATTCTGAATTATACAATGGATTTTCCAAGTCCCCTGATAGCGAATCGAAATCGATGTCTCCAACTAGGGACCTTGCATCCAATAAGAATATATCGTCCAGATTCAAAGAAGTATCGACCTCGTATGCTATTCCGTGGGTTCTCACACTTATCATGTCCAATATTACTCTTCAAGTAGACTTTGGGCCAGCATTGGGTAATTTCAAGTTGAAGGTAGGCAAAGTATGGGCAGTATCGAAGAAAGCTACCGATTGGGCTCAGGATTTGAAAATGGGGGTAGATCTAATATGTCTTGAATCAGAAGGTAGATTGGGAGGATCGTTGGATGTACGCAACATTAATATGCACACAGCCATCAGTTGGAACCTTGAAAACGGCACTACGCTAGATGTTCCATTGATTTTGCTATCGGGAGGAGTTGAAAAACTCACGCTCAAGATGTCATTTGATTATCACGTATTTGCCATTGCTAATATCGAAAGATTTTCCATTGACGTGTTCAACCAGAAGAATGAGATCAGTATAACCAAGGATCATTTAGTTGTGACCACCCGGTTGGATTCAGCCGAGGTTTATATCACGTCATTGACAGCATCCAATTGCGTTGATATCGCCAACACAATTTCTAGAATGATCCAAGAGAATAAAAAGTCTTACAAGGAAACCCTTCGAGAATCATCCCGGGGTAAAAGTGTGTCGAAGAAGTCGCTGTCACGGAGTCTTAATCCAATCACAGGGGCCGATATCTTAGAAACTGTCAAGAAACTCGAAGCCAAAATCGAAGTGGTGGCTGGCCGGATACATATTCAAGTATATCCATCATCATTTGATGATTCCAAGGTATTGGTAGTGAATTTAGATGAGTCTCGGGCCAATTTCCAACAGAACGAATTTCGAAGAGGGATTTCTAATGATTTGGAGATCCAATTTAATGACTTGAATGTTTCTTTATCTATGACTTCAACAGTACTGGAAGATTTTATCACGCAATGTACCGTTGACGAATTTGTCGAATATGCTCATAAGGCCAGAGGAGGAACCATTTTTGTATTCCCATCATTCCGGATTTCGATGAGAACGTACCAAGAGTACGCCAAGAATGTCATTGAGTATCTTTACCAGTCATCTTTTGGAGGAACTGTGGATATCAGGTGGAATCTTGGATCAGTGAACTTTATTCGAGAAATGTACTCGATCCATTCACGAGCATTGAATTCACGTTTAGAATACAGAAAGAATGCCAATACTGTGGATGTCAAGTTCAATGAGGATATTTTCAATAGCCATGATTCCGCAGCAACCACTATTTTGAAACAGCAATTGGACAACAAAGATCCTACAGAAGAAATCGACCAGGCCATCAATAAAACCTTGGATAAGGTGTCGAGCGGGTCTAAATACGACTACAAGCCGTTGGCCCCTGCCATTATCGAAGCACCGCAATTGAAAGAGTTGGGGAATGCCACTCCACCGTTGGAATGGTTCGGCTTACATAGAAACAAGTTCCCCAATGTTACTCACCAAGTGGGTATTGTTTCTTTACAGAAGTTGATGCACGAGGTCGAGCTCCAATATTCCAAGATATTGGGTAAGGCTTGATCCTCGAGCCGGTATTATTGTGTTTCTGTATAGTATTAAACGGTTCGTAGTAGCTATGCTAGTATGTACAATGAAAAACCGGGTCTATATACGAGTACTGTCATATAGTACTTTTTGGTGGACAACCAGTGTTTATGGAGTGTAATAGAAGGGAAAACATCACCGATTACGTTATATCATGAACTTTTGATAAAGTTTGATAAAGTTTGATAAAGTTTGATAAAGTTTCATGATGATTCCCAATTATTTTTTTTGTATGGAAGTCGATACTCTCTTCTCTAATGGGTCAAATACCATCTTCCCTTGGCCTTTCTTCTAGATAAGATCTTTCTGCCGTTCTTGGACCGCAACCTGGCCAAAAACCCAAACGTTCTCTTTCTCTTCAAAGTGGAGGGCTGGTACGTGTTACCTCTGGACTTGAACCGTCTTTGTATAAGCCCAAGCAACGATTGGAACCCGGTGGTAGGGGCCACTATTGGTGATATTGCCGCATGTGCTGGAGTGATGACACGAGCAGACATCGTGGAAGTTGGCTGGCTTAACAGCGAGAAGCCGCGGACCGAGGCTCTCATCGGCACCGCCACGCTTGACCTAATGGCGTTGGTTAAAGTCCACATGTTTTGTTAAAGTGTCTGGTAGGAATAGGCCTCGGTGATTTTTCAGTGAAAAGTTCCCGTGTGGCGGGCCCAGGGAAACGCGTGCGCAGTGTAAACGTCAGACCGCTGCCACCTATGATGGCATCTCAAAAATTTGGCGATGGGTACAACCACTTAGAGGTCGAAACACCGATGTCATCTACAGCTACCCGTACCAGAAGAGCCGTGCCCTCGGCAGTCAATACTCCGACCGAAATACACGTGGTCAAGACCGTTTCTATCAAGAAAGATGGGGCCGAATCCATACTAACTGAGTTCATCAGTGCCAGTGAAGCTATTGCCAATGCCATTCCGGGCTCTGTTTCCGAGCAACAAGAGTCGGGGTCCACCGGGTTGTCGAACGTGTCTGGAGCCACTGCTGTGTTGAGTCAATTACGTAGAGTGCAAAGAGACTTGAGAGGATTACCTCCAATGGCTGCTGAGCCTGGTGTAGTGGAAACTTCCCAGAATAAACGAATCAAGTTCGAGGAGCTGACACAAAACAAGAAGATCAAATTCGATGACGATGATGAAGATGCGGCCATAGAACACCCCGCGGAACAGGTCGTGGACCCCACCGAGGAAAAGAGTGAAGAAGAACATGAAGAACAACAACAAGAAGAAGAGAACGACGACGACAAACACAAGAAAAAGGAAAAGAAGGACAAAAAGGACAAAAAAAAGAAGGAAAAGAAAGAAAAGAAAAAGTCCAAGGATGCCTGAACATCCGTTGCATAGCTTAAGCTCCATATGTACTATAGATATAACCACTAGGACCCGATTGTAGAAATCCACGTGACCCGTCACGTGACACCAATCACCAAAAGCATTCCAAACTACTTTAGTTCTGGCCTTTGGACACCATGTTTTTGCTCTCACCCGTGTTGGAATACGGAATAACTTGATAAGCCTGCCAGTCTGCCAGGCTGCCATTTGCAGTGTTCGAGCATTAATTATTTCATTAATCATTCATTCAATAGCACTGAAATAGTACGCCAATAACGTATCAAAAAGTGTAGAAAAAACGAGAAAAAAATATAACTAAAATTACCTCTCATGATGCTGGCTGTTGGTGTGCTCTTCTACCGGGCCACTTGGTCTCCCAGGCCGTCCCTTCCCCCCCTTCCCCTTCATCTTGTAGAATGCTAATCCATCCACCACAGTCTTATCAAGGCATCACGCGTGGTCGTGCGTGCCCAATATCAATGTTTATTGATCCAACCCATCCATACGTGTTTCCACTAGTCAAACCATGGGGATCAAGCGGTCACGCAATTCCCGGCGGATCGAGCCATCCAGCGATGACGAGGACACGTTTATAAACAATAGCGACTTCCAATCGGCTTCGGAACACGACGTTTCCGGCCCGAAACTGTTCGATGATGATCCACACAACCCGTTTGTATCACCAGATGAAGACAAACCTGACCTCGAAATGAGCGAATTCAGAGTGCCCAGCGAGCGGAAGAAGCCAGTTTTATCACAAGAACCGAAAACCGCGCCAGAAAACGAGCCAGAGGAAGATCAAGTCAAATATAAGGTGGACGAAGATGTATTTGAAAAGATAGACCCAGGACATCAGGATCAGCATCTCAAGAGTGACACATCTGTGGAGTCCGACAGTTCCAAGGACATTTCCACAGCCAAGAGCTTACCACCTGCGGCCTCACTTGCCCTTCAAGACACCAAAGATACCCTAAGCTTCTCCCAACAGCTGTCGTCTATCTTATTACAATCACCATCCAAACGTCGAGATATAGCCAGCTTACCCATCAAGAAAAATGAGCCTCGGTTGGTCATCGATCGACTTGTTCTCACCAACTTCAAATCTTATGCTGGTACCAAGACCATAGGTCCATTCAATGCATCCTTCTCCGCGGTTGTGGGTCCCAATGGAAGTGGGAAATCCAATGTTATTGACTCGTTACTATTTGTGTTTGGTTTCAGAGCCCTGAAAATGAGACAGGGAAAACTCTCTGAGTTGATCCATAATTCTTCGGGCGGAGAAAAACTTGATTTCTGTCAAGTAGATATTCATTTCCACCATGTTTTGGACAATATTGACGATGACACCAAGGCTGACATCATCCCGGACACTGAAATAGTCATTTCCAGAAAAGCCACCAAAAATAACCAATCTCTGTACTATATCAATGGCTCTTCTAGTAATTATACTGAAGTAACAACTTATCTTCGGGGAAAGGGAATTGATTTGGACCACAAAAGATTTTTGATCTTACAAGGAGAAGTGGAGTCGATTGCTCAGATGAAGGCAAAAGCTGAACGTGAAAATGATGATGGTTTACTTGAATATTTAGAGGATATTATTGGTACTTCTCACTATAAACAATTGATCGAAGAAAACCTTAATAAGGTGGAAGAACTCAACGAAGTATGTGTGGAGAAAGAAAACCGGTTTGAATTGGTCGAAAAAGACAAAGATCTGTTGGAGGATAAGAAGAACGAAGCATTGAAATTCTTGGAAGTAGAAAAAAACTTGATCAATAAGAAATCCGTCCAATTCCAAGTGAACATTTTTGAAAATGAAACCATTATAGATGAAAATGAAAAAGTAGTTAATGAATTGAATCAGCAATTGGATGATGAAAAAGAAAAAAATGCAGAATTAATGAAAGGTTTAGACGAATTCATAGCCCAAGAACAAGCCGCCAAAGATGCAATCACCGTCATCAACAAGCAAATCACTAATATTTCCAAGAAACAAAAGGATATAAATAAACAATCGGTAGCCTTGGAGGAAAGAAACAAAAACTTGATCAATAAAATTAAAAAGATCACCAAGAATAAAGAACAGCTGGAGCTTTCACTTAGTTCTTCCCGATCCAAGCTCAATAATAGTAATGATGCTGCATCTCAATTCAAGGCTGAAATGGAACAACTCAGTCATAATTTGGAACTAGAAAAAGCCAAACTTGATGAGATAAGAAAGGGCTTGACTGCAAAAACTTCGAAATTTACCAAAGAGATCGAAACCCTACAAACTAAATTACAACCATGGAATGACAAATTGAACGAGAACGGGAATTTGCTTTCATTAGCGAAATCCGAATTAGAAATGTTACAGTCCCAAAAAGTTAGTGTGTCAAACCAGCTTGAACAAGCCAAAGAAAGACTTGCTGCCATTAAAAGGGAAGGAAAGCAGAAGGAAGCAGAGTATATGGAATCACAGGATAAATTGGCTCAGATCATTGAGCAAATAACTTTGGGGGAAGAACAATGTGCCTCCGACTTGAAAGAATTGGAAGGTAAAAGATCCCATCTTATGACTGTTCGGCAAAAGACCCAAGATGCAGTAAGCTCCTTGAGTAAACATGAAAATCAGAATAAAGTTCTTTCCAGTTTGATGAGATTAGCCAAGTCTGGTCGTATTGAAGGATTTTATGGAAGATTGGGGGATCTAGGAGTAATTGATGATATCTATGATATTGCAATTTCTACGGCATGTCCTGGTCTAGATTCAGTGGTGGTTGAAACTGTGGAAACGGCTCAAGCATGTATCGATTATTTGAGAAAGAATAAATTAGGTTATGCCAATTTCATTTGTTTGAACAAATTGCGTCAGTTCAATTTATCTCCAATTCAAACACCAGGAGATCCTAGTCGAATCAAAAGACTATTTGACTTGATCCGTCCCCAAAATCCAAAGTTCGCTCCTGCCTTTTACAGTAAATTATATAATACTTTGGTTGCTCCTGATTTAAAGGAAGCTAAGAAAGTTGCTTACGGTGCCAAAAGATGGAAAGTAGTGACTTTAGACGGTAAGGTGGTCGACACTTCGGGTACAATGTCTGGTGGTGGTAATCATTTTGCTAAAGGAGGAATGAGACTATCTAACTCTAGCAATGGTGATGCTATGGATATTAGTCCGGAGGATATTGAGTTGATGAAGAGTGATTTGGCAGCATTAGAGTCGAAATTTGAAACCGCTGAACAAGAATATAAAGAGAAGGAAAAAATGCTCAAGAAATTACAAGATCTCAAACCCGAAACCGAATTTGCTATATCAAGATTAAGATTGGATATTGAATCTTTAAGCACAGAAAAGAGGGAAGTTCTGACTGTCTGCAAGAATCTTATTGCCGAAAATGAAAATAACCATGCTAGCAAGCTTTTTGATCAACAAATTGAAAAAAAGACCCAAGAAATTGATAATTTTGAGACTGAAAGAACTAATTTGAGGTCAGAAATGAAAGATTTGGAAAGTCAAATCAAAGTACTCGAAGAAAAAATCATGGATGCAGGTGGTGTGGAATTAAAAGTTCAAAATTCCAAGGTTGATTCCATCAAACAACAAATTGAAATAATCACTGAAAAGACCGCTGGAGATAGAATGACCATCAGAAAATTGGAGAATGATATCAAGCGATTTACAAAAGTTATCGAACAATCTACAAGTGATTTGGCGTCCACAGAAGAAGAACTCAAGGTTATTCAAGTACAACTAGTTGAAAAATCAGAGGCATTGACGCAAGCTCTGAATGAGTTATCATCATTGGAAAGTACTCGGAATGATCATGAAAGTGAATTGGAGAAACTTCATACTGAGCTTGAAGAAAAAAATGAACAAATCAATAAATTCAAATCGATTGAGATTGAAATCCAAAACAAGTTGGAAAAATATAATGCAGTGCTCAAGAGAGCCCAGCGTCATATTGAGAGTAATCGAGAGAGTTTGGAGGCATTGGTATTGCGTGATCCCACAGAGTATATTTCGTGGATGAACGAGGAAGAACAAGAGCGTTACAATGGTACAATCTTGGATGAAATCGACGCTTCAAAGATTGGCGAATCTGATATCGAAGAGATCAACTCGGAAATCGAGGGATTACAGAATGTATTGGATAATATCAAGGTAGATATAGAGGTTCTTAAAGAATATGGAACCAAAAAGGCAGAATATGAAACTCGTCGTACAGATTTGAATTCTTCAGTGCAACAGCGAGACGAAATTAAAAATTATAGTGAGGAATTAAAGAGAAAAAGATTAGACGAGTTTATGGAAGGGTTCAATGTGATTTCTATGACTTTGAAGGATATGTACCGAATGATCACCATGGGAGGTAATGCAGAGTTGGAGTTAGTGGACAGTTTAGATCCATTTTCAGAAGGGATCTTGTTCAGTGTGATGCCACCCAAAAAATCATGGAAGAATATTTCCAATTTGTCGGGAGGTGAAAAAACATTGAGTTCTTTAGCATTGGTATTCGCTCTTCACCAGTATAAGCCTACTCCATTGTACGTTATGGACGAAATCGATGCTGCACTTGATTTCAGAAACGTTTCTATTGTGGCCAATTATATTAAGGAGCGGACCAAGAATGCTCAGTTTATTGTCATTTCTTTGCGTAATAACATGTTTGAATTGGCCCAACAATTGGTGGGTATTTACAAGGTGAATAACAAGACCAATAGTGTGTCGATTCAAAACAAGGATTTATTGGGCATCGAATGAATGGAGGTGTTTATCATCTCATTGTCGCTAGCATTGTATATTAGATGTATTATTACGGAACAAGCAATCGTGCTGTAGTTTGATATGATATCAAATCATTGATTATTCTATTACTCTATAATGTGACCAAATGATTCGAGAAGGTTTGATTACTCTACATTTTCGTTGTGGTTTGGCTCCAGAATATGGGTCTTCCAGATGGGCTCAATAGTCTCACCAAACCCTGGGTCGCCTTTTCTTCTTAAAATAAAATTATCATCGAACCAGTCCACCATATCAACCAAACAAGTGGTTTCATTCATCTCCTTCAACACTTTACGAGGCACCACTTTGTCCAACATTTCCGACAAGTGGTGCTGGGTAATTCTGAAGGGCAAGCCATAACTAGTGGCCAAGTCCCAAAATATCTCCACTGCTCCCCAGGGACTCTTTTCATAGCCAGCAAAAAGAGCAGGATTACTCAATATCCCTCGCACGGCCATTATTCCATCAACACCGGTATATTCTGCGATTCTGTAGGCATCTTCAACAGAAAAACAGTCTCCGTTTGCTACAACTGGCACCTTTACAGTATCTTTAACAGCCTTGATGGCATCCAAATTGACCGGCACCGACGACCGGGTATTTTTGGTACGCCCATGGACAGTGATGAAATCCACTCCACTGGCTTCGACTTTTTTCACAAATTCAATAGTTTGACTAATATCGGCATGAACCCGAATCTTGGTCTCAATACATACCCGATCTCCATACTTTTCCTTGACGGCTTTGACCATTGATGCTACCAAGTCAGGTTCGCTCATCAAGGCCGCACCAATCCCTTCTCTTACTTGTTCCTTTATAGGACATCCACAATTAATACCTATACCATCGACGTATGGGTGGATCATCTCGACAAATTTGAGTAAGTCGTCGACGTTATTACACCCTACTTGCACAATCACCGGCATGTCCTCGGTATTAGTGGTGAAATCGGAGATTCGTGCTATATCGTTTCTGACAAACTCTCGAGCCAAGATCATGGGTGTATATACAATATCGGTGCCATAGTGGCGGACTAGTTCACGAAACGGAAGCTTCGAGTATCGCACCATGGGGCCTGCAATAAATGCGGGTCGGTTGTTGCGCTTCCGGCTGGTTTTGATGATATGGAGTGGGTTGTGATGAGGATCTCTTGGTGGAAGAGATGAAACATTTGGAGTCACTTCGTGGGGCTGTGGAGTCTCCTGTTGGGGGTCTCGCGAGGGGCTGAGTGGGCATTCTGCATCCTCCACGATGGCGAGCTGGTCAAGCCTAGTTTCTAACTCCGTCATTCTCGGTGTGGGTGGTGGGATACGTCTATAAAGACTTCAAGTTGGGTTTGGATGCGATGGGATATCTGGGCACGTGACCACACATTATAGGTGTACATTATCAAACTAACCAGAAGGAAGAGGAAGAGATACCAGGGCTTACGGGGGGGGGAAAAAAAGGGAAGCTAAAATCTCAATCTCTTGAAGCAAGGATAATTTGCATTAAAAAATTAAATAATAAAAGAAACACTATTTTACAAACATAAATATATGTAGTATAATAACAGTTTGCAAAATACTATTTCCTGTGATTATAGGAAAGCAAGAAATACCTACTGTTTGTATCTCAAATAGCAGCAAGGCTTTACATTAAGAGCACTATTGGTTGAAGACTAAAAATATTTATTTGGTTTTATAATTTATTTTGTATTAGTTGAGAGTGACATAGCCAACTACGTTTCAATAGAATTGGTGGTCAGTTGGTATTTTTTCGCCACATATTAATCATTGCAACGGTCATGATGTGCCCATCAGATTAAGGAGTCACCACTGTGCATTTATATAAGCACTAGTTTCGCAATCTTAACTTTACGGGTTTCGTTTATTCTAACTGTAACAAAAGTTTCCAAGGTAGAGTTTGATAACCACAAAATACTAGTGGGTGGTGAGTATAAAGGATCTGGTTCGGCAAAATTATGTTGAAAATAATCTGATTCTTTTTCTTTTGAAGCTTCTTGTCTGGTGAAACAGGTATTTAATTAATCGCCATTAATCTGTATGTCACCAAAACGAACCCAGTTTTTCAACAATAGCTATTCCACCTTCTCTTTTAATAGACAAGCAGCCTTACACTCTGGCCATAATCGGTGTTGAGCCATGATACATTGAGCTTTACTATCTGTTGAAAATGGGATCCCCAAGAAGTATTTAAACTTCCTAAATGGGCCCTAGACTACGTCTACGAAAATATTCAGCATGGTTAGTTTGGGTCTACTCAGGGTTTAAAAAGCTACTCGTAGGAAAGACTGCCTTCATAAAATTAGATATAACTGGAACAAAGAATTTCTTTCAGCAACCAAGGCTCTTCATTTCTCTAGTATCATTAGATCCTTTTGGGCTGACTCAGATTAAATATTTTAGAAATAAAGAGAATGACGTATTCTTTAAGAGTGGGGACTTATTAGACATTTTCTTAGGTTTCGAAAGACAAGCAATTAATCTAATGTTAGGAAATTCTATGTAGCTGCTTCTATACTAAGTAATCGATTAAAATATACATTCCTATTCTCGTTAAGTTCGTAACCAGTTAGTCAATAATTTACTAGACCATCCTTAAATCGGTATCAGGTGGGAAGAAAGTGGTTGGACTGAAGTTTATTTAGTATCTGAATAATAATTATTATTCCACACTATTCAATTGGCACCACAACGACAATTATAACCAACAGTATTCTTTTAGTCACACCATTTGGTACCCTAAAAGATACCAAACAACCTTTTCCCTCGGCAACAGAAGGGATGTGGCTCGGACTTTAAGACGTGTGGGTATTTTTCAATTGGCCTTCATCAAGTGGTAGGAGACACTGGTTGTTTTAAAATGGCAGTCAAACAGAATGGAAACTTAACAGCTTGGGAAACAGTTTTCTACGACAGATGTACCACGATTTTAGTTGACTTGTTTTCGGCTCCTTTGTAGAACATGGTACGTTTGATCTGAACATCGTTTTGTTACAATTACTGTTTCATAAATTAGTTATTAAACTTTTTCGCAGCCAAAATGATTTGATTAATTGTTTGGATCAGTAGACTCAACCTAATGACGTATCCCTCATCTCGCCACCTGAAAGACCACCTGATACGCATTTCAAATTATCATAATAATTATACATTAAGAAATCTGCTATAGTACATACAACCGTTTGACATAGTCAACTTCATTAGAAAACCTATATTTGGTTTTGTTTATACAGGAGGGGGAAGGATCGAAACAATAGCTCGCTTATTCTTCTTCAGAACTTTCCGATGAAACATCGTCTTCGGAAGACTCGAGATCGTTACCGATATTCAAAAATGCGGCGTTGGAAGCTCCTTGATCCTCGTCGAATAATGCCAACTGGCTTCTCAAATGGGCCAATTCATCATCGGCGGTTCCCAAAATCGGCTTCTTTTTCTTCTTGACCAAATTGGCAGCCGCCTTCTTTCCAAAAAGGAAATTGTGCAATTTCAACACTGTTCTGTCTTCCAACATATCCATGTCCAATTCCACTTCATCTTCATTACTGATTTCAACATCATCTTTGATGATCTTGATAAGTGATTGCAACTTTTTATCGGAAAGATTTGGCACCATTTCACTTACTTGTTTCTTCATTTCATAGGTAACAACTGGTCCATTCGAGCTTACATGGCCATTCACTGCTGAATTCTTTCTCTTGGTAACCTTCTTGGCCTTCTTCTTCTTTCTTCTGGCAGCTTGTTGTTCCTTCAATTTCTTCAAGTGCTCTTTTTTCAATTCATCCAATTCCTTCTTCATTCTTATTAATTGGTTCTCCAAGAATTGAATGGCAGGCACTTCTGATAACATGGCCTCATTAATTTCCGGCTCGTCATCGTCATCATATTCACCTTCACTAGAGTCATAGTCGGAATTTGGTGGGGTAGGCTCGGGGACAGGCTTGTTAGCCCATTTTTTCTCAAATACACCTTCCAAACGATGACCCATCATATTCACATCTGTCCCTTCCGGGTTAAATGCATAACAGTTCTTGAACACCAACCGAACATCACTGGCAAATTGGTCACCATTTTCATATTGATTGTTTGCAAGTTTGGTTTGGATGGTCCCCAAGTCCATTGGTTCCTTGACAATCTCATTATAATTAGGAATATTTAAAGCCACTGTATCCACAGGAGCCAAAAATGGAAAGTTATAGTTCATATGCTTTTTCGATAAGAGTTCCTTGATTGTTTGATTACAGAATCTTAATTCGGCAGCATACTTCTTCTTGCGGGGTCTGACATCATAAGGTAATTCCTTAGACTTGGGGGGATGTATAGTTCTCTTTGGTCTTTGAGCAGCAACAGAATCACGTTTGGTCAACTCTGAATCTACTGCAGCCTTTCTCTTCGAAGTAATAGGAACTGACGAGGCTGCCAGTGGAGAGCCGCCCGCAGCTTTGTTGGCACTCTTCTTGGTAGAAGCAATAGATGGAAGTACTTTTGGAGGGAAGTTGAGCATATGTTTTTCAAAATGAGCTTGGATGTTATCGGCCATTTTAGATATACCAGCAGATTCACCGTTGAATTTTTTACAATTTGCCACCATCAAGTTGAAATCTTCGACAATTTGATTCGAGTCTTCGTAAGCATTATGAATGATTTTTCTTTCAATAGTAGACAAGTCCATGGGTCTTGGAATATGGTTGTAGTAAAAGGGGATGTTAAGTTTCACAGTATCAACTGGGTGTATGAAAGGACCTGCATCTCTTAATCTTTTGATGGCTTTTATGGTGTTGAGGGCAAATTTATTTTGATGTGCTGGTATAGGGTTGGCAGGAAGATTATTCATATCCGGCTCTTGCGGTGGCTTGGGGGCGGGCTCGGTGTATTGAGGTACATTGCTTGCTGGGGCTTGAGAAGGGGTTGGAGTAGACTCTATTTCACCATTAGCATCGTGTTGTTGTTGTTGTTCTTGATGTTGCTCATGTTGTGGCAGGGCATCACCATTGGCAACGGGGTCTTCATCGAGCTTGACTCTTTTGGAGTCATGAAGATGGTCATCAGTTTCATCGTCTAACATATGTTTTTCAGGACTAGGCGAAGGATTAGGTGGCGATAAAGGCTTTTCTGGTTCCGAGCCTTTGGCGTATTGGGATTTGTGAGTCTGATTGGACAAATCGTCGTCTGATTTGGGGAAAAAGTTGTTATCAGAAGAAGGAGTCTGTACCGGAGTGTTTGTTTCAGGGACAACTTCAGACATCATGAAATATCAACTGGATAGAAAGTTTGCAGCCAATAGTATAAAAACTTTGATATTATAAATCAACCTTGGTTTTATGCAGGAAGGGGAAGTGGCAAGTCGCGCAAATGATGAGTTTTTTTTTTATGGGTTGACCAAGGAAAAAGTGCAAAAATGTTTTTTATATAGAAATCGCGGGGATCGCACGATCTAAACCGTAAAAAACTCCAATCTGTTTTAACTTGCAAATAACAACCTGTATGGTAGTAAATTCAAGGGATAACCTGTAAAATCTAGGCGGAGGCAACGATAAAAAACTGAGCAAAAAAGAAATTTTAGACCAGACAAATGACCAATCGCATCGCTTTTACCCGGTTTTTTTCCAGAGTTTTTTACACAGTCAACTTCCAAAATTCTTTCGGGGATTTCCTTTAATTTATACTGGTGGTTTACACACTTTCAATTCCAAATTCGTTGAGCGCGCGCACGACCGTTTCCCTTTTTCCCTTCCACTGTTGACCAACTCCCATTCCAATTGCTACCACCTACCTATTGGTAGAAGTGACAATAAGGGTGGTGGTGGTGGTGATGGTGGTGGCGCTCTGGGTGGCGAGAAGAGGGGACGCGGCGGGCTTGCCTTGCAACTTCAGTCGTTTCGCCTGTTCGTGTTGTAAAGAACAAGGTGGCCCAAAAGAATAGGGGATCCAGCGGTATTTGCTGGCTGGCCCGGGAACGCGGACGTGTTGCTGGTATTGCCACCATTTGTGTCCGGGTAACTTGCTTTGATGTGCGCCGCCCAATCTGCATGAGAGCCAGCCTCATTTACAGGTTACGCTGGTGTGCCAGCACCAAACAACCACCTTATGACTCTAGACGGGGGGATGTGACTGACTGGCCAAGATATGGTGATGATATTCAGGGATGTGTAATCAGTTCCCAGTGGCGGGCCAACCGGTGAAACCGTCGGTGGTACTGTCGGTGGTACTGTCGGTGGTACTGTCGGTGGTACTGTCGGTGGTACTGTCGGTGGTACCATCGGTGCTACAATCGGTGCTACAATCGGTGCTACAATGGATGGTTCCTAAACCGGGCTCTGGTATGGCTGGGATAATTAAAGGTTTAAAGTCTGCCTCGTCGGCAGATGTCCACTAACCATCATCACTTGCCAATTTCTTATTCGGGGGATGAGGGTTTCCTATTATTGTCACTTTTACACACTCCACCAACTATTATAACTAATATACATTGTATATGATACTAACACATTAAATAGAAATTAAAAGATATGTTGGTTCATGAGCCTGACGAGTCTGAGGATGAGTCGATCACATGATGAGAAACCAGAAATTTACAAGTGGATGGTCAAAAGGTCGTTTGCTGAAAACCCTTTGTTGCAGGAAGGACACCGTCTAAGACGTGCAGCCAATCTTTCTTGAGTACACTTATGACAAAACACATGTCCACATACAGTGATGACAGTATCTTTCCAGTTTTTGGAACACACAGAACATTTTGCTATTGACCGTAACGCTTCAAGTTGTTGTTCATCTTCCTGAAGAATTAATGACGTATTGTTTTGTTTGTACTTTTTGAGTAAACTCTCACTGGTCTTCAAGTTTTTCTCTAACCGATTGATTGTCACTTTACTTTGAGTCAAATCGGTATTGATTTGATTGTTTTCATCCGTTTTGTCTTCGATTGTCTTGGCAAGTTTCTTGACCTCATGTTCCAAGGATTCCTTACTATTCTTCAACGACTTGACACTATCTTGTAATTGGGCATTTTCTTGTACTGAATTTTCCTTGATGGTCTTATAATCATTGATAGAATTGGTTAATATTTCAACCTTGTTAACATAATTCTTCTCTAAATCATTCAAATTCTTAATCAACTCTTGTGATTTAATCACCTGTGCTTTCAAAACTTTGTTTTCACTCTGCAATGAATCCTTCGATCTCATCGATGCAAAATATTTCTGATCCGCCTTGGTTTTCTCAATAGTTAACTTCTTGATCAAATTCTCTTGATCAATTGCACTACTCAACTTCTTAAGTGATACTTCTCTTGTTTCTTTAAATGCGAATTCGATTTCTTTCATTTCATTACTCAACACATTTACCCGCTTGATCAAATCTTCTTTGGATAATTCATTCAATTTATTATTCTGTTCTTCTGATAACTTTTGCAAATGTTCTTGCTCCAATTGTTCAACTCGAGTGCTCAATACTTGATTCAACTTATTCAAATCACTATTAGTCTTTTGATTCTCGAATTGGGATTTTAATATCGCTTGTTTGGCAATATATTCATCTCTAGCTGTTCTGATCCGCGTCAAATCAGAAACACTTTTATGGAGTTGCTCTTTCAACGACTCATTTTCTTCAACCAACTCCTTACTCAAAAGTTGCTTCAAATTATTCAGCTTTTCTTCAAATTCATTTAATTTAATGATGTTGGCATCATTGATCTTGGTCAATTTCATGATTTGTTCTTGTAAACTTCTATTATTTTTGACCACATTCTTATAGTACATGTTGTCTGCTAAATCGGGCTCTTGTAGATTATGAATCTTGTTATCTAATTTGACAAGTTCTCGTTGCGATTTGTTATATTTTTCGGTTATTTCTTGGATTTGAGATGTAAGCAATTCATTTGTTGAATTCAATTCATCTATTCTTCCTTTTAACTCTTCAAGTTCATCTTTATTGATTTCTTGAGTGTTTGAATCCGGCAGATTTTCCTTTTCTGTCTTGACTTCGGTCTTGACCTCGGCATTCAGGCCATTTCCATTGAGTTCGTTGGAGCCATTATCTTCACTTTTGGGGGTTCCATCGAGTCTTTTAAGTGTTTTGGAATTGATTCTTTCCTTTTCTTTCATCAAATCCAAAAGATCTTGCTGTAAAGATTCAATTTTCTGCTCCAAATCCAATTTAGTCTTACTTAACGATTCGTTGTTGGCTTTGATTTTGATAAGTTCTGAGTTTAATACCTCTATTTTATTCAACAAGTCTTTGGATTCTTCGGGAGCAGAGGACTTCATGTTTTCAAGAATCGGTGTGAGTACTTTCAAGAGGTTGACCCGTCTTCTTTCCAACACATCGTCCATCGAATTCGATTCGTCATTATTGGTGATACGAATGAGTAAACTCTCATTCAAATCAGCAGAATCACTCTCGATGTTCTTGTTGAATAAGTTAATGATTTGTTCATACCAAGAATCCAAAATATTCAATTTCGATTCATTGGCTTCATATTGACGCTTGTATTTGGCCAAATCTCGTGACATCATCAGGGCTTTTTCCTTATAAATGGACATCTGACGCCATATGGCCTCCTTTTGGAAGTAGACCACGTCTTGTTGCGTCAAAGGCCCATCTTCACTGAGAACATTCAAAGGTTTCTGTTTCTTGGCATCATGAGAGTCGGTATCATTAAGCAGCCTCTTTCTGTCTTCTATGGCTACCATGGTAAACTTTGTATTAAACCTGGTACCGCTAACAATGACACTTGACCCGGTCCAACACGAGAATGATGATTAATCACTATTCGGGGTAACTAATAAGAAATAAAGTACGGGGTTTTACTCTGGACTAATGGAACAACCAGAATCAAATGACCAAAAGAGGGGGCGTGGTAGGTACAAACAGCTACTAAGAACAGACACGTGATGATCCTGTTTCTTTTGAAGTTCCTTTGGTTTTACCAGCTTCAACTGTTCCCCCTAAATAATAACTTTGGAATAAGTTGTGGTTTAATCACCCGCTCAAAAAAATTTGTTTAGGTATGTTTGAAGCCCTCACACGACCCTTACACCCCGTGAATTACCCACCACCATTTGAGCACCTGGTGGTTAAAACAGCCACTAAAATGGGTCTATTCATGGCAGCACGGCTCAGCGGCCACCACCACATAACATGGCGAGGTGCTGATGGACCCATTCCCGTGATTTTGACGTTTTTTGCCCGTTTTTTGCCGGATTTTTTGCCACTTTTTTTGGTAAAAGTGCCAGCGTGATGCTAAGAAGACGCCATAAAGTAGTGGGTGGTTGGTGGAGACCGAATGGAAGTTGTGACACGCGTGGCGACCTGTTCTAGCCTCGTTATACCTGAACAAAGTGTGGATGCTGACACTAGCAATGAAATTTGCCATTCGCTTTGTGGGACCCCAGGCGCCAGATCTGGGCGCGCGCACGACCCGGCTCGTTGTAACTAGTGATAAATCATCAAATGTAGCTAAAGGTGATTAGTTTAGCTATAGTGATATGAGAACCGGTTGGACCAATTGCACGGGCAAATCCGGGCGTGGGGGAGGCCCCGGAATGTTCCTATGGTGTATCTTTTTTCTATTGACTATGGTCGGTGCAGTGAAGGAACATACTTTCAAAACATGTGAACAGGCAGGATTCTGTCACCGGAATCGTTATTACGGAAGTCAGGTCCGGGCCAATCCCGGCTACCAGCCCCACTATCACATTAGTCCGGAATCTTTGAGTATACAGTCGGAAGCTTCCAAGTTTTCTGTTGAAGGACACATTTTGAAAAATCTTCCAGGAGGTGAAAAAGTCACATTACCATTTGAAATCTCCTTGTTGAACAGTACCGTGAGGGTCACCGTGGATGAGGAAAGACAAAATGTTGGTGTTTCTTCTGTTTATTCTCATAGAAGATATAACGAGGTGCCTCAATGGGCATTCCAGGACCAATTGCCATATTTGGCCCATGTTAACTACAACATCGAACAAGACCACGTCAGTTTGGAGCATAACGGGTTCCAGGTCCAAGTCGACTTTTACCCCATCAAAATTCTGGTATTTGACCGCGACCATCATCCTGTGGTAGTGGTTAATGCTGACAATCTCTTGAATGTGGAGCACTATAGATCGCGGTCTGATGATGCTACCAACCATTTATACTCGGAAGAATCCTCTCACGATATGTTTGAAGATACTTTCGAGGGGAATCGCGCAGATTCGCTTCCGTTTGGTCCAGAATCGATCGGATTAGACTTTACTTTCCATGGATTCAAGCACTTGTATGGAATCCCAGAACATGCCGATTCTTTGGAATTGAAGGACACCAAGGGCTCATTACCATACCGGCTATATAATGTGGATATTTTTGAGTACGAAACCGATTCTAGGATGTCGATGTATGGAACCATTCCATTCTTAATGGCCGTACGTCCTGAAATTACTGCTGGGTTATTTTGGATCAATGGTGCCGATACTTTTATTGATATTGATACCGATAACGGAACTCCCGACTCCAAAACTCACTGGATGTCTGAAAATGGAGTTTTGGACTTTATGATCATTTTGGGCTCAACCCCTGCTGAAGTTAATGCTAAATATGGTGCAGTTACTGGTAACACCCAATTACCACCCTTGTTTTCTTTAGGCTATCATCAGTGTAGATGGAATTATAATGATGAGAAAGACGTGCTTGATATCAATTCCAAATTCGATCAATATCACATTCCCTACGATACCATTTGGCTTGATATTGAATATGCTGACCAAAAGAAATATTTCACCTGGCAGAATGAAAAGTTCCCTGATCCCCAGCGTATGTTGGCGGAATTGGACCACACTGGGAGAAACTTGGTGTTTATAGTGGATCCTCACATCAAAACAGGGTACAGTGTAAGCGACGAGTTGATTGCTCAAAAAATTACTATCAATGATCCTAAAAACTCAACCTATTATGGCCACTGTTGGCCAGGAGAATCTGTTTGGGTTGATAGTATGAATCCTAATTCTCAATCATACTGGGACTCCAAGTTCCAATGGAGTTCAAAAAACCATTTCATGGGTGGTCAATCAGATAACATCCATCTTTGGAACGATATGAATGAACCATCGGTTTTCAATGGGCCTGAAGATTCTTCTCCTAGAGATAATTTGCATTATGGAGGCTGGGAACACCGGTCGGTTCATAATGTGTATGGACTTACTTTCCATGAATCTACTTATAATTCGTTACTTAAACGTCAAACCGGGGTCACCAATAGAGAAAGACCATTTATCCTTACGCGTGCCTACTATGCGGGCTCTCAAAGAACCGCAGCCATGTGGACAGGTGATAATATGTCGAAATGGGAATATTTGAAGGTATCTATCCCCATGATCTTAACCTCTGGAGTTTCAGGAATGCCATTTGCTGGAGCAGATGTAGGTGGTTTTTTTGGAAACCCTTCAAAAGAATTATTAACTAGGTGGTATCAAACCGGTATTTGGTATCCATTTTTTAGGGGCCATGCCCATATTGATTCCAGAAGACGTGAACCTTGGGTTGCAGGAGAGCCATACACTTCTATCATGAGGGATGCAATCAGGTTGAGGTACTCGTTGTTACCATTATTTTATACCAGTTTTTACCAATCATCATTATCTGGGATTCCTGTGATAAGACCTTTGTTCTATGACAATCTTGAAAATCCCGATACTTACTCTATCGACGATCAATTTTATTTAGGAGGTATCTTGGTGAAACCAGTCACCGATGAAGGGGCTAAGGAAATCTCCATCTATATTCCAAACACCGAAATTCATTACGACTATACCAATGCAAATCTTGATGATATCACCGTTTATAAATTCAAAAAACCACAATACATCACCAAAGCCGTGGAATTGAACGATATTCCTATGATTCTTACAGGAGGATCTATCACCCCTCAAAAGAACAGATACAGAAGGTCCACCAGATTGATGAAAAATGATCCATATACTTTGGTGGTGGCTCTTGATTCCCAAGGTCAAGCTTCGGGAAGCTTATACATTGACGATGGAGAATCGTTTCTGTACACTCAAGCCAATGAGTTTATTAATGTCTTATTCAAGGCGTCGAAAAATTCCATTTCCGCCTCTGTCACGGTTGGAAATCCCCAATACTCGAATACATTACAGGATATAGAAATCGAAAAAATCGTGGTATTGACTCCAGAAACCGTTTCAGTGGCAGGGATCAATGTTCATCAAGCTGGAAAAGACTGGAGGGCCAAATATGAGGTTTCCAAGAGTAAATTGGTCATTCACAGACCTCAGTTGAAAATAAATTCAAACTGGACCATTGAACTCACTGACAATATTGTTGAACATGACGAATTGTGATTCACACCCCAGATGTGATAAAATTAAGCAAAAGCGAAACTAAACTCAAAAAAAAAAAAACACGAGATCACTAAAGGTTAAAGAAATCCGCCCTAAGGACCAAACCCTGTCCAGAAATTTTTAGATTTAATAACAGAAGCCTTTTATCCGATGGTTTGTGCTGGGTATGGTAGAAGAATAAATATTTAGAGTTTATGGCATACATATTGCTGTGATTATGATGGGTTTTCTTAACAAACCTCAGTGTATAAAAGAAATGGTAGACAATAGAGGATGTAAGGAAAACGGTGGAGGAAAAAAGCGTAGGGGAGATAATTAGCAACCAGCGGAAATGTCAAGTGGCTGAACCCAAGGTATTAAATTAAAGCCCACACTAATCAAATTCCTCGGAAGAGAGAAATAAGAAATGGCTTAACATATCAATAAATCCGTGACCAATAAAATAGAAGAAAAAAAAAACAAAAAAAGCAAGCTAACTAGCTTGGCAATAATCAAAGAACCGGATCAAGTTATATTGAAGAGGACCATCATATTATATTATTATTTTATTTTTTTTTTTTTTTTTTTTTTTTTTTTGTTTTTTTGAGACAGAGTGAAAAAGCGATTTTTGGGGCGGATCTTTAGCTACGGCAAGGATAGGCGAACTACTGACACAGGGTCTGGACCATTGATTGGTGGAGAGCAGCAGCAACATTTACAAATGATATTACTAAACAGTTGTTGTCAAAATATTGAGGAATGGATATATTCCAATACAGCAAACCAATTGGACCTATATATTGTAAGTTTGACAGGAATCACCAGATCGTATCCGCGGGTATATTGTGAAAAATTATAATTCGGAATAAATTAAGCGGTTGTGCTCCATCCCCAAAGGTCCCCCCCCAATCG
>JAKTXG010000057.1:0-90060 GCA_030561385.1 Suhomyces bribrorum | reverse complement strand
CTTTAACCTTCCTTTTTAATTTAAATGGAAAAAAAACCACAACTAAGTTTTAAAAAGACAAAAGGAAAAAAAAAAAAAAAAAAAAAAAAAAAAAAAAAAAATAGGCCATATCCCCCATAAACCTCTATTAGGCCGAATTGTTCTTTACTGTAAGAAAATATCTGTCATTATTGTAGTCAGGGTTCGTTTAGTGGTCAGCATCAATTTCCACAATTGAATATGTTACCGTATCAGGTAATCGAGCGAGCCTCCCCACCTTTGAGATTTTTCCACCTGTGAATATTTAAGAAAACTATAAAAAGTGAGCAACGGCATTTTTATCAATTATCATCCTTTATCATCAACGGTACCAATTAATTACAATGCCGTCCCGCAATCAAGTCAACTGGAAGCCTGGTAGAATCCAATCTCTTACTGGAGAGCAAGAATTGGTTCTTAAGCAGGTTTGGGCCTACTTATTAAAGTACTGGGGCTATGACGTCCGTATCCCTGACGAAGATCTTCAATATTTACAAAGTTTTATTTCTTCCACCAGTACCGAAGCCAACGAGGCCATCGGTGGCGGAGCCAATGGTTTGGCTAGATCCAACACCAGAAGTTCCATCAATTCAAGTGCTACCAACAAGACTTCCACGTCTACTCTTCTTTCTAAGAAAAAAAGAGGACTTTTTGGTAGTGGATCCAAAAAAGCTGCTTCTCAGCCAGTTGCTTCGCCTCCTCCAGACTCCAAGAGAGCCAAGCAAATTCAAACCCGGTCTTCTCAAGAAAGATACTCTAAAGTCACTGACCCTAGTGAATCGGTGTTGAACACTTATTCCCATTTCTACAAGGAATCTTTTGAATACTCGGATGATTATGCTTCTGGAGACGACGAGTCGGACTTTTCCGACACCGACTCCATAGAGACGTTTGTTACTGCATCCACTTCTCTCACTGAACCTGATGATTACCCTCAACAAAATGGTGGTAGTTACTACAACAAAAAGGGAGGTATTACCCATCCTGCTGCAAAGGGCAACTATGGATATCCTCAAAGACAACAAAGTAGATCACACAAGGCTCCTCCTCCTCCTCCACAACAATCTCGTTCGTCCAAAAAGCCAACTCGTTCGTCTGGTTCCAGATCCCGTCCTAGTCATGTCCATGTTAATACCAACCCTGGTATCTTGTCGGTTTTGGCGAAGTACAAGCCTCAAGATGCCCATAAGGTTGTATTTAGTACCATTAGAAATGAAATCATTGACAATGTGCTTTTAAGATTTATTAGAGCTAGAAAGTGGAATACCGAAAATGGTATTGCCATGTTTTCTAAATCGGTTGATTGGAGAGTTAATGAGAACCCAGTTTGGGATTGGCTTAATGAAGGTGACGCCAAGTCCTATCTTACTGGAACCAACAAGGGTTTCATCAAGAATTTCACTACTGAAAAGGCATGGATTAGAGGTGAAGATAGAAAGAGAAACCCTCTTTTCTTCTTCCAAGCTAGAAAGCATTTTGGTTCTGATTCTCCTGCCAAGGAAACCGAAAGATATGGTATTGTTATCATTGAATGGTGTAGATTGTTCTTAAGAGATACTCATGAATCGGTTGATGAATGTTCGGTTCTTTTTGATTTGACTGGTTTCTCATTGAAGAATGCTGATTATGTTTCTATCAAGTTTTTGGCCGATGTTTTTGAAGCTCAATACCCTGAATGTTTGGGAGCCGTTTTAATTTTCAATGCTCCATGGATTTTCTCCACTGTGTGGAATCTTGTCAAGAACTGGTTAGATCCTGTTGTTGCATCTAAAATCAATTTCACTAAGGACTTCAAGGAATTGTCTGTGTTTGTTGATCCAAAGTTTATTCCTAAAGATATGGGTGGTCTTGATGCTGTTGAACCTGCTTATGCAGTTCCAAGCGAAAGACATACTCATCCTCCAAAGCAAAAGGATTCTTACTACCGTCTGTTGAGAAGAGAAAGAGATGATTTGAATATGAGATTGATTGAAACCACTATTAGATGGGTTGAGTCCACTAATCCTGTGGTCAGTGAAAATTACCTCCAAGATAAGATCGAATTAGCTACCAAGCTTAGTGACAGTTATCTTGAGGTCGATCCTTACGTCAGATGCCCTGGTATTTATGACAGAGATGGAACTTTGCAAGTCCGTAATTAAAGATATTTATCATGTACTCTAGTTCATTTCCCTAGTGGATGCAAAACAAGGACATTTCGCAACCAAAAAAATATTTGTGGCCGTTGTTTTGTAATTTTTTATAATCTGTGTATCAGATATATGTTTATTATTAGTGACACTGTAGATATAAAGAATAGAACATAAATCGTAAAAGACCAAAACCAAAAACCAAAAAACAACCAAAAACCAACCAAAAACCAACCAAAAACCAACCAAAAGCCAACCAAAAACCAACCAAAAACCAACCAAAAACCAAAAATCAACCAAAACCAAAAATCAACCAACAACTAAAAACTAGACTTGAAAGACCAAAACCAAAACCTATAATGTAACAAATTTTACATCGCCAACTAAATCTTAGTGGGGTCTATTGTATAGCCCCACAGCAATATTCTACCTCCAATAAATAGATCCATTGACCCTAATTGACCCCTCAATTACTATCCTAATTGGTTGGGTTTGTCCTATCGCTAGTGTTAGCCTAGATCATGTGCTATCGCTGCGGGGTCTTCTAGATGAATGCGGGGGTACTGAATGACATCAACCCAACGGATCGGAAATACGGAGAAATTCTCATATGCAGTTACTAACTCTAAAAACGCTGGGCTCAACTACACGATAAGTTCCTTGCCCCACAAGACCTCAAACTCTATTCAATAACTACCCCAATTGTGTTTTGAATACTGGGGACCAAGAAGTTGGAAAATACACTACCGTTTCCATGTCCCGGTTTGGGTCCGGAAATTCGCCAGCTATCAATTACGACTGTCCATATCAACCATGTCAACCAGGTCCAATCCTGCACCTGTGACCAGAAATAGGCATCGCATCAAAATAGTAGTTGCAATTAGGCTTACCTAAGATAACGATGTTGCTTACGTAATCATGATAGCCTGCACATACACACACACACCCACCCTACCATTTCATCCACACCTACTAGTCTTTACCGGCCATAAT
Source organism: Suhomyces bribrorum (assembly GCA_030561385.1). Lineage (NCBI taxonomy): Eukaryota > Fungi > Ascomycota > Pichiomycetes > Serinales > Debaryomycetaceae > Suhomyces > Suhomyces bribrorum. The sequence continues at coordinate 86,920 of JAKTXG010000057.1, read as the reverse complement.
CATCCAACATGTCACGCCGTTCGGGCAGATCCAAAGCATACGCCGACTCCAACGAGCCCAGCGAGTTCCCGGAGGAAGAGGACTCCAACAACTACGAAGCAGAACCCGAAGATGATGTGGAAGATGAGCTAGAAGTAACGCGATGTGTGTGTAACCTTGACGAACTCAATACGTCGATGGTGAACCCCCAGCTAGCTGACGTTCTCCATAAAGAGTATCACATCCGAATTGACCAGGGCCTCTTTATTCAATGTGACAAGTGCTCGGTGTGGCAGCATGGATACTGTGTTGGATTGTTCACCAATGATGAGGTCCCTGAAAAGTATTGGTGTGAGTTATGTAAACCAGACCTTCATATTTTCATCTATGACAACAATGAAACCGTCAGAACCTTGTACAGGCCTGTCAATGATAAGAGGAAAAAGCTTCTGATTGAACAGTTGGCTGCGGGTCAACTGACTCAACCTCCTTCCAAATCCATAAGATCTAGATCCAAAAGACTGGCTGCTTCCTCGGCTTCCCCCTCAGCGTCTTCTGGGGAGCATAAGGGCGGCGCCAGGAAGGAAAGAAGGCATCATGACGACTCCTATGACGAACAACTACAAAAGGCTTTAAGAGAAAGTGCTAAGGAATCTGGTATACCTATGGACACTGAAGTAAAGAAATCAGAGAGTAAAGATGAAAGATCCGAAGTTTCTTCGCCTAATTCCTCTGGTGCCAAAGATAAACTTGAAGGGAATAGCAAACGAAGAAATAGAAGCGAGGTTCCTGAAGAATCAGCTACCAAGAAACCAAAATCCGAAGTCGAACCTGATGAATCCGATATCAATGACCCCAATCCTTCTACTGAAGATACCCATGACACCGCAAAAAGAGACGAAGCCAGGCGAGCAAAGTCAAGGAGCTCAAGAAACAGTAAACCAAAGAAAAAATCAACCGATTCCGATGATCGACCAAAGTCCAATGGGAAATCTAAAAACTCGGCAACCAATGGCCCTTCTCATTTAAGCAAAGAGGAGTTGACCAATCAAGCCTCAAAACCCAGGTTTGTCAGTGATAAATCGTCCATTTATGAATTAAGAAAACGTACAGGTGCCATACTTGAATGGTTAGGCAGATCTCAAATTGAATTAGAAGAAGAAAAAACTAATAAAATCGAATTATTCAATTACAAAGATTCCGAAACTGATTCCTTAGTGGTGGATGAAAGTGGATCTGTAATTAAATTATTCGATGAAAATCTAAACTTAATGGAACGACTTACTGAAAAGATTCTCAATTGGGAACAAAAATTCGGCAAATATGCCCCATAACACACAAAAAACACGGTTATTTTGTCAATTTCAACGTTTCTAACCAAAAATTTGCAGCTAATTTCGGTTTTGCTTGTTCAAATACTGTGCTTGTGTATGTTTAATTACGTTCCAATTTGGGTTTTCATAGACAATTTTCTCTTGTATGACTATTAATATGTACTATATATCTCTTAATCTAATTACCACTTTTCATTATTGTACATTCCATTAAACGTGTTTATAGTATATCACGTAACTGTGCCCTTCTTTCGATTCTTGTGTCTTGTACCGATTCACTAGTCTCATTAATAGAATCATATAAACTGTTTAACCATGTCTCACTATTGAGGATAGTATCTCCTCCAATTATTAAATGGACCTTTTGGTTGGACTGTTGCAATTCATGAACCAAACGAGCTTCTTCATACGTCACACCACCCTTAATATATATAATAACATCTTGCACTGGCTCATTTTGTAAATTTTGACCATATTGCTTATTGACCACATCAGGAATCAAAGTAGCCAAATTAGTAGAGCTATAAGATTCGCTATTTGGAGCTATCAAATGCTCCAATATTTCATTCAATTTAGGAACGTATTGCATATATATGTTATCGGTTTTTGTATTCTGATTGCCAATATTATTGAACAAGTTGTTAATATTGATTTTTTTATTAAAAATATTACCAATATTGCCATTATTATTAGCTGTTGTGGTTGAAACTCCTCCACTCTTTAAATTTGGCCCCACCAAAGATTTGAACTTTTTAATCAACGAATTTTGAGTAACCGTTAAAACTGGTTGGGATTTAGAAGGATCATTCAATTTGCTGGTTAATGCAGATAGTTCAGTGGCATTAGGAAATCTGATAGAGTATAAAATTACCAACTTCAATTTTTCGGTGGTTGGAATGGAGGGGTTATCAAATAACTCCAATAATCTTAGTTTCAAAGATTGTTGATTATCAAGATCACAAATGATGGTTTGTTGAAGCTCACCAATGTCCCATAAATGTTTTTTAGATATTTCTTTATCTAATTCGGTAATCAAATTTAAATGCTTTAAAATATTGGCCGATAGTTTTTTGAATTCAGGATATTTAGTTAAAGTTTTCTTCAATTCCGATAAATTTTGACTGTTCAAGTCACCACTCCAAGACTGCTTTGTTTGAGATTTATACTGTTCCACGTATTTTTGGAACCTTTCAGTCAAATCACCATAATTTAAGTATAAAGAATCCTTATAAAACTTATCTTGAGAATCTGATATTGTGACGGATTCTTGGGGTTCGGGTATGGTCACAATGTTCTTTTTTATTCCAATGAGTTCATGAATCATGGATTGATAAGTCCATGGAGTAATAAGTGGAGTTATGGCATCATTTTTCCGATCAAGCAACAAAAGAATAGGAGGGGTGTCCGATTTATTGTTTAAATCATCAAACAAATTATTATTGGAATTAGAATTGATAGTATACAATATTTCAGAACTCAATCTCTTGAGACCAATGCTCGATTGCTCGTATTTTATGATGGGGCATTTTTTAAGTGACAAAAGCAAACTAATTATACTGTTCGATTCGTCAACAATAGTATCGTTGGATTTGTTCAATGATTCGTCCTTTTGAGTAGTGAAAAGATTCTGATTGACAATCACATAATCCTGATATAGCTCGATCACTGATTGAATGACCTCGTATTCGTCGGCTTCAGCGATCCTTTCGAGTTGATTCTTATTGATGGTGTTGTTTAAAAACAATTGGTAGTTACTAAAATGGGGGTTCCTCAATTCATTGATCAAATGTTGAACCGACTCTTTATTGGGCCCGATGTAAACAATACAGTTGAGATGCTTCATGGCATTCAAATCACGTTGGTTTTCCACCAACTCCACCAATATAACATCGTTCTGAAGCAATTGTGATTGAGAATATGACATCGATATGATAGGAGTGGTGTAACGATCAACTAGAAGCACCTTGGCTTTGATCGATGCATTTTCCGGCTTCTTGGAGTTGAAGATTTTGGAGAAGTACGTTTCGCTGACCTTGGTAAGATTCAATGTCATGTTAGCTTGCCAACTAGTCCTTAGTTGTTTAAAGTGGTAATAACAGATCGTGAGCTTGTCACGTGATATGGAGTTTCGGCTGATATATTTGTAGAGGAGCCCAAACGACACGGATAAGGAGGCATAATATGACTGGCTGGGTTGGCAAAGTAGGAATATAACTTTTCTAAAAAAAATTGTATACTTAGAAAATTTTTTGCCATGAGTAGAAACATTATATCATATATTTGAGCTCTAAAATAGAGCCATTTACTTAAAACCCGGCTGCTTCATTAATTAATATTTGATAATAATTAGGAATGTAGTTTTCGAGCTTGTGTATTTTAGCTAATATCTAAGTCTAATATAATATTTTAATATGTCTGCTGTGAAAGGTGTGGTTAGCATCAACAAACTCACTAACTCACTCACTCAATCACAATTTATAACCTTGAATGTTCTTCGGGAACATAATATGCGCTTCTTGGCTTGTAGGGTTGTGGAACGCCTGCCTTGGCAAATTTCGATCTAAACTCGTTTACAGAATATGGCTTTCCAGTTGGATACTGCTTAGGGACCGGTTGTTTTAACTTCTCTTCTAAAGTGGTCAATAAGTTAGGCTGCAAATCTGAACCAACTATGTTATCTTGATTCTTCTCAAGTTCTTTTACAAGTTCTTTGACAAGAGAGGAAATATCGTCAACGTTACTTTTGACGATAGATTCAAGAATATCAGAACTGAGCTCGAGATCATTTTGATAAAAATAATTGACCAATGAACTTTGAAGTAATTTGATTCTCAGTACTTCGGGAACATTCTGAGCCTTCAAATGAACAACAACAGTCGATGCCTTTTTCGATTTGTTAAAAATGTAATCATCCACAAATTTCAAAAATTCGGGCTTGGTTATACTCTCAAGAATATCCACATGTCTATCTTTTTCTTCAAAATCATTAAATCCTCCGCATATTTGACTCCAATATCTCGAAGTTTCCTCCGATAAAAATCTCAATTTGGTCAACTTGGAGTCTTTCAACGAATTCTTAAACGATTCAAATTCTTCATCAGTCATTTTGGTTTCCAAATGTTGTTGAAACTTACTCAAGAACAGCTCGATTCTATATTCTAAGTATTCGGTGGATCTTTCAGATTGAACCAAGACCCTAAAGTATGTAGAGAGTCTTCCTAATCTGGTACCAGAGAATACAACGTAACCCAATTGTTCTTTAGTTCTCAATTGATCAAATGAAGGTTGCTTAATGATGGTGGAAAATAAATCCGTCAATACTCTTAGCTTATCGTCTTCCGAGGTCTTTTCCACTTGAATTAAATATTCAATACATGAATTGATATTTTTAGGATCTTGAATAGCAACTTCATACCTCAGTCTGGTATCTGAAGAAGGGGCATAGTTTTGTAATCTTATAACATCATAGATTTTTTCAATGGATTCATCAATCGGTTTGATGTGATTGATAGAATCAATTAATAAATTTTTGACCTCATGGGCTTTCGACATATCAAAATTACCATGGACCAACGATTCTACAAATACTCCTTGCTCCCAAATAGTCTTAGTAACAAACTGCAGGAAATCCTCGAAACTGGCATTCTTAGACAAGAAGTCTGCTTTATCTTCACTCTTGAAGACTCCTTCGTTAGATAACACTAGGAAATGAGTCCCAATCTGCTGGAATGGATTGACATAGCCAAAATTTTGATAATCTTGAATCACCTTCAATTTTAATGTTTCGTATCTTTCTTTAGATGGTTTGAAATTAACAAATCTATCGACCACTTGTTTCAATAAGACAATCAATTTATCATTGTAACCTGACACCCTGATACTAACACTATCTCTCAAATAGGTGATTCTGACATTTAATCCCACAATGGAAGCATAATAAGTGATTTGATTCAAATCATCATCTAGAAGTTCCGATAATAACCTGGAATATGCTGTGGAACGAACATCGGCAATGGTTGGTGGTAAGTGGAAAAGGATCTCAATATTGGCCTTTGGAACTTCGAAACGATCATCTTGTTTGAACCAAAGTTGTACTTTGTTAGTATCTTCTACCAAATATGGATGCTTCAAAGGATTGTCTGATTTCTTTCTCAACACATTAAAATTTTGAGGAATGAATTCATTAGGTGATGGATAATGCAATTGTGGATTCAATTGGACCGCGTTTAATCTTTCAATTAACTCAGAAGATAAGTCCTCAAGTAAGTATTCGGTTCCATACCATTTTTCCTTTTCAGTCAAGCCATCCAACAGTTTTGAAATAAGCATAGCTCTAAAATTGGTAGGATTCAAATATTGACCGAATTTCAGGATTAGTTCAGGTTTGAATTCATGGTGGATTGAAGAACTCAAAATATACTTTGGTGGAATAAATCGATCAAATTTATATAATCGGTTACTCAATCTGGAGACGGTATTTGCAGCTTCATCCTTTTGCTTGAATTTGAAATTGACTTTGGCAATTTCGTTCATTTCATTCCAAATCCATTCTTTAGGAGGATCAGAGTTCACAAGTTTCAAATATTCAAACAATACAACAACAATATCATTCCAATGGTTCACACCCTCACTAGTGAGTTCCAATTCGAAAATCATAGCACTATTACCCACACAAGTCTTCTGGAGACCTGCACTTAATTCAATAGCCCAACCTTTTTCTTTAATATAATGATAAATGGATCCTTTACTTTCATGGCCCAACAAATGAGAATAATATCTGGAAGGATCATAATTCCAGGTAGCCTCGAAATCATCAGGAATCAGAAAGGTCAATTCTAATCTATGAGTGTCCTGCACTGGTTTAGCTGAGATAAGTTTACTTAACTCGTTTTCAGTATAAACAAGTTCGCCACCATCATGAGAAGTGGACAATTGTTTGTTTGGGACCGGGGAAAACATGTCGATGGCCCAGGATGTCAAGGTATCGAGATTCTCTTTGCCCAAGATGGTCAAGCCCATGCGGTTTGACGAGTAATGATGCTTGTGGAACTCGATCAACACATCACGAACATTCTTGCCATCATTAATAGGATCATCGTGTAAGGTTTTATAATTACCGGTGGAAAATCCATTGTAGGGATGGTTAGGGTTACTGGTATTCTTGTCTAATTGATAAAGTCTCCACATATCGCTCTGCAAATTCTTCTTGTTCTCGGAATCCACTGCATTGATCTCTCTATCCTTACCACTATTGCTGAATAATGGCGATATGAAGAATTGAGCAAATCGATCGAGGGCTCCTTCCAAATAATCCGAGCTCACTTGGAAATAATAGTTGGTATGCTCCAATGAGGTATAAGCATTGGACCTTCCCGAATGTTGGGCAAGATATGTTCCATACTCATTTTCAACTGGATACTTCTGAGTACCCATAAAAAGAAGATGTTCACAGAAATGGGCCAACCCAGGGATCCCATACTCTTTATCAGCAAACGAGCCGACGTTAACATCCAACGCTGCGGCTGCCTTGTCAGTGGATGGATCATGGATCAACAACACTTTAAGGTCGTTTTCTAATTTGATCAATCGATAGCTTCTATCATCAGTCAACGGTTTTTCAATGATGGGACTATCTGCCAACACACTATAACTAGACATTTTTACAGGAGACCAATGGAATTTCCTTAAGGCTGGTTGGATGTAACTGGAAATTTTCAAAAGCCTAGATACACCTCGGTAGTCACCAAACATTTACCCGGTACTATTTTGAAAGATGTAAGACCTTCATGTGACTGAATTTACACAATATAGGTGCGATATAGTGACGTAATCTGGGATATCGGAGTTGGGCCCGTGCCGGTTGGCTACAACAGGGCCGGTATTTATAGATGATTACGGCAGGAGATTGCTGGTGGCTGGTGAGTCGCTGATACTAAAGGCTACAGCATCTTTGGTTGTGCCTGTTTAGGAAAACTCCTATGGTTAGAGTAGGTCAAACGAAGTTTTGTGGGGTCAATGTGGCCCGGAGATTTCAGGAACTGGGACCTTTTTTTTTTGTTTTTTTGCACCAATTGAATCATTACCCAAGTAATCACCATTTAAACCATTCAACCACTTTAGCCATGAAGAGCATGCTAACGGTGGGGTGCTAGATTGGAACAGGTTGCTTGTTCTTACCACAAGAAGACGTGATATTCCCCAGCTTGTTGGCGTACTAGGAAATTGCTACAATTGGTAAAAAAGTCCCAAATATTCACAATTTTTCGCATCTTTTAAATAATAGTGGTTATGGGGATACACTACAATTCAATTATTCACCAGCATAAGCTATTGATTCAATTTTGGGGCCAGTGAATTGTCCAAGATTTCCAAATTCCCAAGAAAACTACTGATCAAATATTCCACACTGTCCAACTTGGTAAAAGCACTGACCAAAACTGGATCTGGTGACGATACCTCGATTTTCTTATTGATCATCACCACCATATTGTTATAGGTAATGCATTTGGTGACATAATCGATCGCTTCAAGCTTGGGCTTCAACAGCAAGTGGCTCATCACATTGCTAAACATGCCTGTCGACTCATGAGACTTTTCTGAATGCAGCGCCAATTGTGACAACCGGCTTTCGATTTCAGAAACGTTCAATGGAGATGCACTTCGATTTATAGGCGTGGCCATCGAGGACCCCGGCGTGGCGTGCGAACTAGGTAGTTTCATCTCATCCCGAATTTTATCAATATACGAAAGTCCATCGGGGGTGATATGACCCCACGGTTTTTCTGTGACCCGATGTAAACTCTTGAGATCCACACATACTTCCGCTTGACTAATGTATAGATCGATGGCGAGATTATGTGTCAACTCAGGCTCAAATGACACCGATGGGGTCACATTTATCGGGAAAACTAGAGACGGGTCAGTGGGAAGCTGTAAGCTATTTTTGGCCACTTGTATTTCTTGAAGTAAAGTCGTGAAAGAGTCCATGAGCTTCTTGTGCCCCACCCTAGAACATCCGTCGGCCTGTGCCGTTAATTGTGTGATGATATCAATGGCCTTCTCCACCGATTCCTTGGCGGTGATTATTTGCCGGAGCAATATGGGCTTCTTCAAGAACAATCGGTGGATCTTGAAATGCGGTTCTCGTATGGCAATAGACATCTGGGTCACATACTCTCCATCACGAACAATGATACCCTTTAGGGTCTCCAGCTTGGTGGTGGAGATGGGGAGCTTGATCGCGGGGCCCCTTTCTATTCGATTGGCCTCGTCTGGTTTTTGTGGAGAATTGAATAGAAGCAAATTACAACATATTTGGAGCGCCTCGATGATTTGGGGGATCTCCGGCTCGACAATGTGCGAGGTGTACCAGTGGAGATCGCTATCCGCCTTCTTGGACTGCCTGGCTGCAAGGAACTCGACAAACCGGCTGTCTGAGTACACGTTAGAAACCGCCATTAAAGTGATAACTGGATTGGTACCCTCAGGCATAGGTGTTTGGTCACGTGACCACAAGCGTGCGTGTACCAGTTGATACTTGAGACACTAATTTGATTAGTGGGACGGAAGGCGGGAGAACAGTGGTAAAACAGCGGGAAAATGACCTGCCAATGCGAGGTTGTGGCTTGTGTGACTCTGTGTTGTGTGGCAAGTTTTCCACATGTAGACAAAAGGCGGAAATTATTCGTCAAGGACGGAAAGGACTAGGTGGGTGGAGTGTGTAACCTGCAAACGAGGCAACCTGTAAAAAGGTCAGCATCACCAACGCAATCAACAACAAATAAATCCCACAACGCAGGACTCTTTTACATGTGCAGGACTGGCTTATATCCACAACTACATTTATAGTATAGATAAACATGCTGGGACCATCAACTTCAAGCGAAAGATCCACAGTGATACCCACCGACGCCGGAAGTCACGACGTCGCTTCAGCTCGGCCCGATTATGACAGCGTGACCGCCACCGCCGCCGCTGCAGTTTCTGCTTCTGGGTATGGTAATGGCCTTGGTGAAGAGACCAATCAGTTCCATCCTCATCACCAGAACTCGTATGCTTCAGCGGAGTTTCAACACCGTGCAGAGCTTCAGAGAAGACAGCAGCAATTGCAGCAGCAAGAATTGCATCAACAACAACAAATGCAATTCCAGCAACAACAACAGCAGCAGCAACAACAACAACAACAGCAGCAGCAGCAGCAGCATCATCACCAACAGCAATTGCAGCAACAACACCACCACCAGTTACAACACTCGTCCCATCATTTGGGCGAAGAGTATGACAATGGAGGTATTCTTGGGTCTAGATACATTGAGAACGAGATTATCAAGACGTTTTCCAGTAAGGCGTACTTGGTGAAATATGTTAAGGAAGTGCTTAGTGTTGAGGAAAGATGTAAGATTGTCATCAACTCGTCCAAGCCCAAGGCGGTTTATTTCCAATGTGAACGGTCGGGATCTTTTAGAACCACTGTTAAGGATTCTACAAAGAGACAAAGAGTAGCTTATACCAAAAGAAACAAGTGTGGGTATAGGTTGGTAGCTAATTTATATCCTCCTGACAAGGAAAAGAAAAAGGTCAAGAAGGACGGAATCAAGGATGATTTGGAGTTTGGGGCCGATCCATCCAGTGAAATGTGGATCTTAAGAATGATCAATCCTGTTCATAATCATCCACCTGAGCCACTTAGTGGCAAGAAAAAGAGACTGAAAAATGCCCGGACCTTGGTGGAAAAACCTTTACATCGTAATGTTGGAAGTGCTGCGGTTGCTGCTGCTGCTGCTCATTATGTTCCTGGTGATGTCCAACAATTGGCCCACAACGGGTTGCATCACCACCAGCTCCACCATGACGACAGACATACTCCTTCGGTTCAAGATGCTGCAGTCATAGCTGCCATCGAGGCCACTCCGGCTGCTGCTGCTGCCGCTGCCGCTGCTCTTCACAACCAAAACCCACCGGTTGACCCAAATATTGATCCTAATGTCGACCCCAGTGTTCTGGCCCATGATCATGCTCATATGAGACAATATCATCCCGGCTTGAGACAATAGTGTTGAATATTTTATTTCTGAATTGTTTTATAATTTGTGTTTTACTAGATCGTGCCCCCCAGTTGAGAGGTGCCTTAGTATATAAGAATTGAATCTAAAAATATATATAACCCTAACTTGCTGATATAACGGCCGAAGTAATAAACAAGAGATATTGTGAAACAGCTGTAACAGTTTCAGATGCAAAAGTCAAAAGTATGCCCTGATGCATTTATCCAGGTATTGAAGTATCTAAGGATAAAAGTAGAAGGGAATTAATAACGCGTATTATCGACAAGGATATCAGATTGACCCCCAAAGGGTTTAACACAAGTTCATAATTTAAGACTACATACTCGTTGTTGATCTTCATTTACAATCCACGAGCAAGTCTAACTGGTTTGAAATGCTCTGCAAAAATAGCTTTTATAAGGTAAGAACTGCTACGCTAGGAACTCAATATATTTCACACTAAAACTTAACTGCTCAAGCATCTACGTTTACAGCTGAGTTTTCATTCGAACATTAAAAGAAGCACCAATTTATAGAAGCTATTCGATTGGTATCTTGTTGAAAAAACCATTAGATTATGGATTATTCAACCAACAAATACTACTAAACGTATACTTGACCCAGAGGTACTGGAAATAATATACTCTAGAATTAATAAATTAATGGAAGAACTAATAGAATTATTATAACCATCGACAGTATTGATAAAATCAATAAAATAAACCAATAAAAATAACAAAACCAACAAAATTAACTCTCGCATGTTGAATATTAACAGATACCATAGTCTTCATCATCATACTTACGCTTTAAGCCCAATTTTTCAGTTATTATATCACTGTGATACCTACAACTATACTACATTTTGAAAAATCACTCCCACAACGACTTTTCACCCTAAATAAATTTCCCAGCCTATTTTTTCCCAATCGCCCCACTCGTTCCAATCCGCTTGCTACCCTTTGTTCTCCCCCAGCTTTTTTTTTCAGCTTTTTTTGCGATGTTTTAACTGCCCTTCCTCTTCCTTATTCCTCGCAATCGAATACCATGGTGGAGACCCGCGGACACGACAATTTTTTACGATGCTCAATATTCTTCGAATCCATATATGATAAGGACATTGATCCAGAAAAGAGTAATGTCGACATCACACAGCGATTGGACAGCATCCAAGGTCAGAACCACGTTCTTGGACTACTTCAAGACCAAAAGAAACCACACGTTTGTTGCTTCTTCTTCGGTGGTTCCTCATAATGATCCTACCCTTTTATTTGCCAATGCTGGTATGAACCAATACAAGCCGATTTTCTTGGGAACCGTGGACCCCCAATCGGATTTCGCCACCATGAAACGTGCCACCAACTCCCAAAAATGTATTCGTGCTGGTGGGAAACACAATGACTTGGAAGATGTTGGTCGTGACTCATACCATCATACGTTTTTCGAGATGTTGGGAAATTGGTCGTTTGGTGATTATTTCAAGAAGGAAGCCATTTTATGGGCCTGGGAATTGTTGACCGAGGTTTACAAGCTCGACAAGGACCGCTTGTACGTGACTTATTTTGAAGGTGATGAAAAGCAAGGCTTGGCTCCAGATTTGGAAGCCAAACAGTTTTGGTCTGATGTTGGAGTTGCTGATGATCATATTTTACCTGGAGATGCCAAGGATAACTTCTGGGAAATGGGTGACCAAGGACCTTGTGGGCCATGTTCAGAAATCCATTATGATAGAATTGGTGGCAGAAATGCTGCTAGTTTAGTCAATATGGACGACCCCAATGTTTTAGAAGTTTGGAATCTTGTGTTTATGCAATACAACAGAGAACCTGATGCTTCTTTAAGACCTTTGCCTGCTAAGCATATCGATACAGGTATGGGTTTCGAAAGATTGGTTTCTATTTTGCAAAACAAATATTCCAATTATGATACCGATGTTTTCCTTCCTATTTTCGATAAAATTAGAGAAATCACTGGTGTTAGACCTTACACTGGTAAATTTGGTGCCGAGGATGTCGATGGTATTGATACTGCCTATAGAGTCATTGCTGACCATGTTAGAACCTTGACCTTTGCCATCACCGATGGTGGGGTTCCTAATAATGAAGGTAGAGGTTACGTGTTGAGAAGAATCTTGAGAAGAGGATCTCGTTATGTCCGTAAATATATGAACTACCCCATCGGCTCCTTCTTCCCTCAATTGGTCGATGTTGTCATTGAACAAAATAAGGAAATCTTCCCAGAAATCGCCAAGGGTGCTCAAGATTTAAAGGAAATCTTGAATGAAGAAGAATTGTCATTTGCAAAGACTTTGGATAGAGGTGAAAAATTGTTTGAACAATATGCCATCATTGCTTCCAAAACCCCAGAACAAACCTTGTCTGGTAAAGATGTGTGGAGATTATATGATACTTATGGTTTCCCTGTTGATTTGACCAGATTGATGGCTGAAGAAGCTGGGTTGGCTATCGATGAGCCTGGTTTCGAGAAGGCTAAAGAAGCTTCTAGAGAAGCCTCTAAAGCAACCGGTAACAAGGGTACCGCCACTTTGGTGAAGTTGGATGTTCATGCTTTATCCGAATTGGATTCTAATGACAATGTTCCCAAGACTGACGATTCCTTTAAATATGGTCTTGAAAACATCAAGGCTAATGTAGTTGCCATTTATGATGGTGCTGCCTTTGTGGATTCCATTTCGGATGCTACCAAGCAATATGGTATCTTATTGGACAAATCTCCATTTTATGCTGAACAAGGTGGTCAAGAATATGACACTGGTAAATTAGTGATTGATGGTAAGACCGAATTTAGTGTCAACAATGTTCAAGTGTATGCTGGGTATGTCTTGCATACTGGTACTCTTGCTGAAGGTACTTTAAATGTCAAAGATGAAGTCATTGCTACATATGATGAATTGAGAAGATGGCCCATTAGAAACAATCACACTGGTACTCACGTGTTGAACTTTGCTTTGAGAGAAGTCTTGGGTGATTCAATTGATCAAAAGGGGTCTTTGGTTGCAGCTGAAAAATTAAGATTCGATTTCAGTCACAAACAAGCTTTAAAACCTCAAGAATTGGAAAAGGTTGAAAACATCTCTACTCAATATATCAAAGATAATAAGGCTGTTTATTCCAAGGAAGTGTCTTTGTCTGCTGCCAAAGAAATTTATGGTTTAAGAGCTGTTTTCGGTGAAACTTACCCCGATCCAGTAAGAGTTGTTTCCATTGGTGCTCCTGTCGACGATTTGATTGCTGATCCAAAGAACGAACAATGGCACAAACTTTCCATTGAATTCTGTGGTGGTACCCATGTTGCTAAGACCGGAGAAATCAAAGATTTAGTTATCATTGAAGAATCAGGTATTGCCAAAGGTATCAGAAGAATTGTTGCTGTTACTGGTAATGAAGCCCATGAAGTTCAAAGAATTGCCCAGGACTTCGATGCTCAATTAAACCACGCTGACCACTTGCCATTTGGTTCCGAAAAGGAAGCCAAGGCTAAGGAATTGGGTGTTGCCTTGAAGAAATTATCCATTTCTGTATTGGATAAGGCTAAATTGACTGAAAAGTTCAACAAATTAGATAAAACTATTAAGGATGAATTGAAGACCAAACAAAAGGAAGAATCCAAGAAGACTTTGGAAGTGGTTAACCAATGGTTGGCCAAAGAAGATGCTGGTGAATACTTGGTTAGTCATGTCCCAATCAATGCCAATGCTAAGGCCATTACCGAAGCTATTAATTTAATCAAAAAGTCTCACAAGACCAAGTCTATTTATTTGATCACCGGTACTGATGATAAGGTTGCCCATGGATGTTACGTTTCTGACGAGGCTATTGCCAAGGGCGTAGACACTACTGCTTTAGGTAAGGCTGTATCTGAACACATTGGTGGTAAAGCTGGTGGTAAGGGAAACATTGTTCAAGGTATGGGTGACAAACCAGAAGGAATTGAGACTGCTATCGACGAAGTTTCCAAGGCCCTTGCTGAGAAATTGAATTAAATTAAATTAAATTGTAGTAGGGTCAATGAGTAAATTGAGAGTTGCACTTATTCGGTGGATTCGATCATTTTACCTACGTTTATAATATACTGACGATAATAGTTTAGTTATCCGTTTATTCTGTATCCAGTACATCATATAGATATATCAAGAGAAGACCGTCAGTTTGAGTCATGCGTAAGAAATGCTAATTATCACCACAAAATAAAACCACCCTGCCAAGTATCAAAGGTGCTCTGGTGGGTTCTGATTGGTAAAAACATCTTCCTGGTGCTGGTCAATTTCCGTGGGGTCACCACCCACATTTTCAATGATTTCGGCCACAATATTTGTTAAATCTTGCTTCGAAACTTTGGGGGTTGTACCAATAATACTGATGGTATTGATTTTCCAATTAAGATGAGGATAGCTACCAAGCTTTACAATGCCCTTGCCGTATTTCCGATTCACGGTTGATTGCAAATTGGAAAGAAATGGGGCAAACTCGCTCTCGGATGAGGTAGTCTTGACATATAAACGGACCAATTTGTCGGCATTTTGGTCGATTCTAGACTTCAAATGTGGCTCCAACCCCTGGATGAGCTGTTCAAAAAGATGGGGCACTCCTGGTAAGATATATACCTCCTTGTTGATAGCAACGATGGGGAACCATAAGGAGTCATTGGTAAAGATCTTTTCAACAGTAGCTGGGGACTCAATACATGGGGTAGGTAAGGTGGCCATTTTATGAAACGCTGCCCTCTGAGCTGGTGGTAATGATTGAAGATATGATCCCCTGATATTATTCATTCTTTGCACCACTTCTTGATCTAATCTATACTCTAGATCATAATAATCAGCAATAGTCAAATATGTAATGTCATCATGGGTAGATCCCAATCCTCCAGAGGTGATGACGATGTCCACTTTGTCTTGCTCTTGAAGAATCCGTAACGAATCCATGATAGACTTCCGATCATCCTCGCAAACAATCGTTCTCTTTAAAGGAATCGAAAGGTTGTTAAAACAAAACCGGGCGAAATGGTAGGAGTTTGTGTCGAGAATTTTGCCATTTAGAACCTCATCACCAATAATGAGGCACCCTGCGGACGCAATGGGTTTTTTAGGAGCCAGGAAAAACGTCATGAACCGCTTGCTAATCACTCGTTTAAACATTGTGGGTATAGGTGTGATCACGTGAACGGAAACCCTAAAACCAATAAAAACCATAGTCGTGCACTTGCCGTGTCTTTTGATAGGTCGTGCGCGTACCGGAAACCCATCCCCCGCCCATCATCATCTCTATAAAAAGGGGCCACCACCACACTAGTCATCGTGTCCTGCAGACAACCCGTTCCAGGTGGCCCTCGGGGCCATGAAGGGTCTACTGGTAAGGGACCAATATTTCAAGTCCAAATTGGAGCAGCATCCTTGAAAAAAAGACCCATGGTCTAGACCCCTCTTCTACATATTGATCTAACTCTTGTAGCCTGGGGGAAGGACCCCTCCAACCAAAGTTAAACCATGGACATCCACAGTTTTGGGCTCAGCTCCGCACCGGGTCCGCACCGGGTTTGCCGTAAGTGAAATCCTCCAGCCACGTGCGCCGCCGCCGCCGCCGCCGCGCCCCCCCCCCCTACCAAACCCCAGCGAAAAAAACCACTTTACCAATCGTCAAATTTGGATACTCTTCTTGTGACACTCGTCTTCCTTTTCCCATAACCATTAGTCTTCTTCCCTGTTGCCATCAAAAGTCTGTTAGAACAGCTTTCGCTCCCACACTTGAAACATAATCTACTCGAACGCGTCTCCAAGTAACCATATAGTAACGTTTGCGTATATCCAACTGGTGTAATTGTACTTGTCCAAGAAAACATATCAAATCGTTTGAACTTTTCATCTTTTGAACTTTTCATCTTTTCAGCTTTTTTCATCTATTTTCATCAGTGTTAATATTAGATACAAACTATGGGAAATAGCCCGTCCAAAAATGATCCTCTGCCGAATAACCAATCTTCTTCAACTGCCACCACCGGCATTCTTGGTGGTGAACTAGAGGCTGACGAATCGGCGCCGGCGCTATCGCAACTTCTGTCCTCCAGTTATCAACCTGGTGGTAGCGCCAGGTCTTCTGCCATCAATATTGGTACTCCTAGTGCTAGTGCCTTTAATTCCAACTATTATAAACATACAAATGATACCACTCCCAAAATCAAAGTAAAATCTTCTCCTGAATCACCTAAAAAAACTCGCAAACAATCAATAGCTGATTTGGATTTGGATTTGGAAATCGGCGCCTCCATGGCCCAACTTTTGAAAATTTCCACTCCTCAAGGTTATGGCTCGTCCTTTGATAGTGTGAAGTCCGATGCTTCGACCGTTTCTCCTGTTTTCACCACTGTGGGTGAATCTAAAGATGTAGAACTGGTTCTGTCCTTGGGCTCCACTTCTCCTTTTGCTAAGGGTTCTCTTGAATCTAAAGAATCGTTTTCAAATGGCCCCTCCACTAAAAAACTTGATTCCATAGCAGAAGCTGACACCTGTAATGATTCTCCTACCAATGTCAAACCTTTGTCGTTATCAAATTTGAAAAAGCATGATTTGAAAAGTTCTGCTGTATTGGGAGAAACCTTGACAAAAAACGTTTCAACTAGTTCTTCGAGCTTTTCGAATTCTCCCCCTTTAATCCCTGTCAATAAGAAATTAGACATTGATATCGATTCCGTCATTGATCGCTTACTTGCTATTGGAATGAAGAAATCGGGGTCAAATTCTCGTCGTGCTTTAAAGGATAAACTTCCTGTATCAAATTCAGAAATTAAGTACATTCTTCATAAAGCCAGATCCATTTTTATGGAACAGCCTTCCCTTCTTAGATTATCTCCTCCTGTAAAGGTTGTTGGTGATATTCACGGTCAATTTCATGATTTGATCCGGATATTTAATAGTTCCGGTTACCCTCCATATTCTAATTACTTATTCATGGGTGATTATGTTGATAGAGGTTACAAATCTTTGGAAACTATCTTGCTTTTATTGTGTTACAAAATCAAGTATCCTGAAAATTTCTTCATGTTAAGAGGTAACCATGAATCAGCAAATATCACCAAGATTTATGGGTTTTATGATGAGTGTAAACGTCGTTTACCCGCTATATCCGGTAATCATAAGATGTGGAAAGTCTTTGTCGATGTATTTAATACGTTGCCTATTGCAGCAACTATTAACGAAAAGATTTTTTGTATTCATGGAGGATTATCTCCAGATTTGCATGATTTGAAACAAATTGAAAACATCAAAAGACCAACCGATATTCCTGATAAAGGTCTTTTGGCAGATTTATTGTGGTCTGATCCTGATCCACTGGTCAAAAACTTTTCCATTTCAAACTGGCCAAAGAATGATAGAGGTGTTTCTTACTGTTTTGGTAGAAAACACGTCGATTACTTTTGTAATAAGTTCAAAATGGACTTGATCGTGAGAGGTCACATGGTTGTTGAAGATGGGTATGAATTCTTCAACAAGAGAAAGTTGGTTACGGTTTTCTCTGCCCCTAATTACTGTGGAGAATTCAATAATTTTGGGGCTGTCATGAGTGTGGACAAAAGTTTGTACTGTTCTTTTGAACTCATTAAACCTCAATAATTATTGAAGTGAGTTTAGTACATTGTTTATACAAGTTGGTTATAGAGAGGTATTGGTATTATGAGCTCAAGATATGTGACTCTTTTGTTTATGATTTCCACGATTGCTTTATTTCTCACTGTTTTTTTAGTTACATTGAATTATATATATCTATATATATATATATATACATATATTACCATTATACTATACGTAGACATCTATTACTACAAAGTAACAAATAATTGTGGTGATATCTATTTAATAACCTTAACCTAACCCAATATATATTATACAAAAAGGACAATCAATTCCAATGGAACTTGAGGGAAATAAAGTTCGTTCATGACTCGTACGTTTGACGATTACGTTTTAAATGAGGTGAAGATGACCCATCAGTGCAATACCCTTTTGAATTATACTTTTTCAAATGTGCACTAGCAACTTCATCAAATGGAAGCACCCGATCCGTTTCCGGTTCTACTTCGTCTTCATCTATTTCGTCAACTTCGTCAACTTCGTCATCTTCATCATCACCGTAATCATCATCATCATCGACATCATTAGAACCATAATCGGAGTCGTTCAAGCTCACTTCACCGGAATCAATACTACCGTCTTGGTGGGGCAGTTGAGAATCTGTTACACAGGGAAGGTTTTGTTTAGCGGGTTTGCTTATACCCAAATTAGGTTGGAGTGAACATGGAAGATAGTGGATATGAACATTACCTTCTGCTTTGGATACTGCCGCCAAATTCTTGCCCATCAACTCGATCAATTGTGTGTAATATAAATTCAAAACATCCTTGGCATACTTGATAGAGCTTTCACCCTTAGCATGCAATTGTTTGCCTGGCATACATCTCCAATCGACTCTTTCTAAGAAATCGAGTTCCAAGCAATTCAATTCAGAAACTGCTACCCCGCCAACTCTAGCATAGTGATCATTTGTATAAAAGAAATCTTCCATTGATTTTTGTGCAAGCATAGTGCCCACCAAAAGAAACCGATGAACAGTCCAAGAATTCAAGGTAAAATATGGTTGGTATTGATGCGACAAAAGATCAATATAGTAAATGGTGGTGAGCAACGTGGCAGGGTTGAAATTGTTGAATTTGGTCAATCTGGCAAGATATGTATGAGTTGAGATCGAGGGAGGAGTTCTCGAGTGATATCTAGTCAATAAATTATTTGTAGACGATGATGATGCAGATGCAGAAGTTGACGGTTTGGACACCGACTTGGGAACAGACTTATCGTTCAACGAAATTAAGGACAGCATCATCCGGGTCAAAAGGTTGATCATGTCATCTATTGAGCAAGCCATAAAGTCTTGTGGTAAATATTTCTTGACAATCTCTACTGGAGGAACGGGTTTGGTGGATAATGAGACATGTTCTTGTACTTGGGACTTTTTCTGTTGGACCTGCTGTTGCTTTGGAGGGTTCTTGGTGACTTTAATGGTTGTAGGTAATGGACTTTTCGGTTTAAAGTATGCTACGGTTTGAGGCGAGCTATTGATCAAGTATTTCTGGTATATTTCGACCAGCTTGATTTTTCTTTGCTTATTCACCGATTCAAAATAGAGTTGATGGTTATTGAGGCATGACTTTAAATTAGGGGTCTTGATGTATTGTGCTAGGAAAGGGTCGGATATGGTCGGGGGTGCCATGGAAGGCGAAGGCTTGGCCTTCATATTGCTCCATTCATTAACACGGGTGCCAGGTGACATTTTGGGAGAAACCGTATTTATGACAGTATCATTGGGGGCCGGGAACGGTGATGACCTAAATATTAAACTCATTATTGGTCGGACAACCTTAATCCATGATAATCCCGAGGAATATGTGCTTTTTTAGCCGGTGGATAGAATCACAACCTATGAATCGTGTTCCGAGTGGGATTTATTCGAATATATGTCAACAACCAAAGGTGAAATCAGAAATTGTTGGTATTCTTTAGTGAATTCAACCACGTAAAAAGACCAGTAAAAGCTCAGGGTAAACTATAAGTGGAAATGGTTGGTGGAGTGTATGGTCAAGTCCCCGTTCTAAGCTTCACAAATGTCTATTAATATGAAAGAACCACGCTGGCTAGTCGTATAAGAAACTGAATTCTCTCGATATATATTATATGACATTTTGTTCCCTCGATACACAAAACTGGTCAGTCCGCACACGTGGAGTCCACACACGTGTGGTAGTTGATTAGATAGGTACCAAATTGCGGAGATGTCACTAATTAAAAGTTCCTCATATCAGTAGGCATCGACATTGTGGCACTTGCGTGACTGCTAAATTAGTCGGGGTCCAATTGTTCTAGAACCGTGTTTCGGACACCACCTGTCTGTTTTAAAAAATAAGTCCTGTGGTTGACAAATATTGGGGTAACTAAGATTGTGGATAGCAAAAAGACTACTAGTAATAAAAATAATGGGGTTAATGGAAAAACACCACTCGTAAAAAAAAAAATTGATTAAAAATGACCACCCTGTTTCTAAGGTCACCTTCTATGCTTTGATCAGGCCATATTTGGTTTAGAAGGCAATGTCTTGCATTAACAATACCAAAGAAGGGTCAAATAAAAGCGCGACATTTCGCGACACTGGACCTGGCCTTCTTCAGCCTGTCAGGTGGTCCGCCGCGTGACCCATTTGTGTTGTCAGACAAAACAAGACAATGTCGCATGTCGCATATAAACCGTCACGTAAACAAAACTACAACAGCAAATTTTAACTACCATCAACCATCATGGCTGACAAGAATTATCTTGATGAAGGCAAGTAACAGCGACCGCAGATCTCTTGCGCTTAACTCCGTACTAACTTCCCAGGTTTCGACCCTCACAAGCTTCGAGTGGCCCAACTTCGATCCATTCTTCATCACCATGGTGTAAGGCTGATTTCCCATACCAAAAAGGCAAAATTGATTGAATTATTTGAACTGGAAATTGTTCCCAATACAGAAAGTTTCAGGAACGATCCATATGTGAATAACGACGAGTCCTTTGCTTCTGATGCAAATGATTCCAAGGTCAGTGAATCTGAGTCCAAGGCTGAAGATACATCGATGGACGAGTTCAAAAACGACCAATTGTCTGATTTCGAGCAACTTTCCACTTCTTCCAGAAAGAGACGTGTGGTGTCAGATACAAAGAAGCAAAAACGTCCCAAGGCCGAAAAAAAGACTACCAATTCTGCAAATACTACTGTTGACAGTGTGAAATCACCAAAATCGGCAAATACTACTATCACCTCGCCAAAATCCCCAAATAAATCCATCGAAAAGGAAACCACTCCTCAACTTGAGCAGTCCAATACCTCTATCAAGGTCGAATCCAAGACCCCTACCATTACATCCCCTAAAGTGCTGACTCCAAAATCCAAGGATGCCAAGGTGAAATCTCCAAGATCAAAATCAAGTACCCCCAAATTGACCAAACTAGAGAAATCATTTGTCAAAAAATCAATTTTTTCCGATGATGAAGATGACGAAAACCCAGTTTTCAGTCCAAAAACCAAGTCATTTACTCCTAAAAGTGAAAAGACCTCCAAAGTTAAATCCGCAAAGTCAACCCCTCAGAGTTCCAGTAAAATCTCAAAACCATCTCCAAGAATTAAATCTACACCCAAAATTTTGACACCAAAAAAATTATCGGACCGTCAAGTTGATCCCGAGAAATCGTTTGCTTCCGTGGCAGATGAAACTAAGGATTTCGATGCAGTTATTTCTCGGATGAAAAAACAAGAACAAAACCAACCTCATCCGGTTATTGACTTGAATTTACCTTCTCAGCTCGGTGTAACTCATCAGGACTCTACTTATCTTCTCGATCATTTGCTGACCCCAAGAAGATTAAGATCATCAGCTCAGGCAACTCCAAAGGCTACCCCAAGAAACTTACCATCACAGGGACTTACCCCCAAACCAAGATTAGTTCCAATAAATAAACTTCAAAGCGAATTGTCTGACGATGATGAGTCGGACGATGACGAAGATGACACCAAAGATGTCGCGAATGACGAAAATAAGAGTGATCACTCACATATTTCTAAAAAGTCATCAATTCCTGTTGTCTTGACCTTTTTTACGTGGATTGTACTTGTTTCTTCAGGTCTTTTTGGGTATTGGTATCGTGAACAAGTTATTTCAGTTGGATTTTGTGGTCATGAAGTAGAAAAGCCAACGTTTACCAACACCAATAATCAGTACTTACAATACTTTGGAGACTTTTTGGACTCCAATTTTAGACCAAAGTGTACCCCATGCCCAAATCATGCAAGGTGTTACGAAAACCTTGAATTGGGCTGTTACGAAGATTTTGTTGAGTATAAGCCATGGAGCAATTTTCTCTTTCCAAATAACATCAAATGTATTCCTGATACACAGAAAGCAGAAAAATTGGAAATCATGATCGACGTAGCTCTTGATTTATTACGTAGCAAGAATGCTATTAAACAATGTGGCCAATCAAAAGATATCGAGGAGGCGGGTATCAGATTAGACGAATTACATGACCTTCTACTTTCAATGAAGGCACCTTATATCACGGTTGAAGAATTTGAAGAATTATGGCAACGTTCTGTTGTCGAATTAGAGAAAGAAAACGACATAATTGTAAGGCAAGTTTTAAAACACAACTAATTTCCAGAAGAAATCCTTGTATGGTTCTTGAATACCCTTATTACAAGATGATTTGTTTTTTCCTGGTATTAGCATTATGGAGTCAACTTACTAACATTTAGACGGGATTTACAAGTATACCACCCCCAAAACTCATTGCTAACGTTAACGACACAGAAGTCAAGACATACACGTCGGACAAAATTCTTCGATCAACGTCCTTATCGTACCTTAGCATGAAGTGTCAATTGAAAAACAGTCTTATTGGATCGTTTGTACAATACAAATATAAAATTATGATCATGCTCCTTATCTTTTCCATCATCAAATATATTCAACACAAATACGAGCAATACAAGATCGAATTGATAAAGGTAGATATCATCTATAAGGACGTTCTTTCCAAGCTTCAACATCAATTTAAACTTTCAATGGCCAATGCAAATGCCAATCCATTCATTGGATCAAATCAACTCCGTGATTTAATTTTATCTAATGAACACAATTTAAGTAGACGGGTCAAACTTTGGAATTCTGTGGTTTATAAAGTGGAAAATAATACCAACGTTTCATGCAAACTTATAGAAAATCATGGTGAAATCATGAAAGTGTGGCAATGGATCACCGATGTTGAAGAGGAATGAATCTCCTCTGTACTACTCTGGACGTATATAGCATAATACCTAGACCAACAAGTGCTCTTGGTTTATTACATAGTTAAATTTAATCATTAATAAATAGTTCATTTAAAGTTTCGTAGTCTCTATTTCTTTGCCTTTCCATCACTGATCCGTTTCGAATGCATTGCAGGTATTGTTCTATTCCAGTTCCACGATATATAAACCCTGGTTGGAGGGATTGATTACCAGATTGTGGTGCAGTTATCGATCGCTATGATAGGCAACCAAATTCGGCATACCCCAGCACTTATAACCCACACCTTTTGCTAAATAACACAAGCCCTCAGTTTCTATTCCATCATAACCTTCGAGTCTTTCCCAAGTTGTCCCCACAATATAACTTGTGGGGAAAACAATTCCTTGTCTATATATAATGGACTTGGCAAAGAGAACAGCACCTCCTACTGAATCCAACAGGATATGGTATCCCAAATTGTGCTTTTGCTCCTTATATGTTGGCTTGTCATCAAGATATGATTCGAAATGGAACATCTTATCAGTAACATCCTGGGGAATATAATCCCATTCATCCCAATTATTCACGTCTAGTTTGTTAAGCTGGTCGTCATTCGGCTTAGTTCTCTCGCCCTTCCAGGAATTCTTGTCATAATCTTTATCCCTACCTTTCACAATTCTGGGTACAACAATATCCAACTGGGATTCAATAAACGTAGGTAACAAGTTGCTAGGTTGTTTAAACTTTTCGATATCTGCATCGACAAATAAAGTATATTGTTCATTCCGCAACGAGTTGAATAGAACGAAGTTTCTGGCCCGAGCAATGGCTCTTCTTCGTTCTCTTTGGATGTAATGAGCATGTCTATCTTCACCGGTAAGGGAATTCTCAGGTTCAACCACAGGTGCCTTCAACAATGTTATCGTGTGTAATGTCCTCAAACTTGATTGAGTTGCTTCCTGACGAATATACGACTCAATCTTGTTGAACTCGGCCTCAGTCTTGACCAACAACCCTAGTGATACCTCGTAGGGTGAATTTTCATATAACGACCCCAATGTGCCCACAAACTGCTCAAACAGCCTACCAGGCCCATAGGCATCATCACCAGTTATGGAGCTGACGATCAACACTGTTTCTTTGGATGTCTCTCGGAATAAAGACGATGGTGAATGGTATACCACCTTGACATATTCTTGAGTCTCGTATCTAGTGAATGTATAACCACCATATATTTGGGGCGATTGGAGATTAAAAGGTCCGATAACTCCGAGTGCTGTCAATACCACCACCGCCACCACTACCAGTATCACCAATAGATTGGAGCGTTTATTCATCATTAAACCCATCTCCTACAATAGTGAACCAGTAAAGACCCTAAAGATCTAATCAGTAAAAGGTCGCGTGATTCTGATCACGTGATTTATGAGCCCTAGATAACAATTAAGATACACCTACCCCATAAACCACTTGATTCGCCACCTTGCACGGTATATAACTAGACGTTAATATCCCTCCAGAATTGTACTGTGGCTACAATGACTAAAACCAGCCTCCTTGATTTGGGGTACGATATTCTTATCACCGAGATCCCCCAATATTTGACTCCAGAAGAGACCCTTAACTTATCGATGATTAACAAAGCCACTTATAATGCATTCCATCATTCTTCATTTACTACCGCTTTGTACAAGATCTTATACAACAAAAAATTCACCAACCATGCCAACAATTTCACCTTGGATTCCTATGAACATATGAATTGGGAACAATTGTTTAAATTACGGGTAAATGTGGCCCAAAAAGTGTATACTTGGGGATCATCATCGATGGCCCGGTTGGGGTACTTGACTCGAAATGTGGAATCAAGTCACTTGACGTCAAATTCTTTTGGGATCAAGAATGTGCATACTCCTACCAATGTGAAGGAGTTCAATGGCCATATAGTGATTGATATCATTGCCAATGGGTTTAGTTTTTTGATTTTAACCAATGAAGGTGATATATTTTACACTGGTATATCGTGGAAAAAACTGCAACACAGTTTCAGGTCGACCCCTGGTCCAATCCTGGGAGAAGACGCAGGAAATACTCCTGCTACTTCGGCATTAACTACCTTAAATGATACGCCTCCTTTACTGTCTAGGAGATCCATTAGAGGAGGAACCTCCAATGCAACCTCGAATGGAAATTCGGGAGTTGTGGCCATTCCTTTCACTTCCAGACAATCACTTCGTTATGATCGATTTGTGCCTTCTGAAATCCCGCAATCGAGAAGAATGCTCCGGCCAACTCCCAATATCACCCTACCACCCGAGGAATTATCATTTCCTCCGGAATTGAACTACCCTCCTGACAAGGGGGTTCAAGAATCCAATCTATTAACCAAATTGCACTTACCAGAACCTTTGGAAAATCAGCAAAAACGCAAGATCATTTCTCTCTCCAGCGGCAGAGAGCATATAGTTGCATTGGATAACTATAATAATATATACACTTGGGACACAGGGTCCAAAGGCAATGAAGGGACACGGCTAGGATTCCCGGGTATTGATCTTTCCACCAGTACTATTGTTAAAATCTGTGCTGGATGGAACCTTTCAGCTACTTACATCTACGAGGTAGGAATTGTGGTGTGGTATACACGGAATGCCATATCGCGAGAACAATTTGATTCGGGGAACAAGTTGTCTGATGTCAAATACTTTGTGATTCCCAATACTGTGGCCAATGTAGTTGATTTTTCGGTGGGATACAATTATATCTTATTTATCACTAAAGATTCAGGCAAACTCTACAAGAGTAAGTTTGATGCGGGGGATTTTGCAGCTAGAGATGGGCCCATTGGTGCCGATGAAATTTCCAGCACCATTACACCCATGGACAATTTTAATGATTGGTTAAAGGATTATAATATCTCGGAGGCCAAATTTTCTCGGTTCAAGCAAGTGGTTAGTTGTTTCACCAACTTTGTTATTCTTACAGACGAGGGCAATGTTGTAATTGGCAACAATGCTCACTTGGAATATTCTCGGAATTACTTAAACCAAGACGACGATGGGGCTAAACCCAAGTGGATCCCCGAACTACAGAATTTACATATTAAATCTATTGCCATTGGAGATCACCATTATGTGGCATTGACCAGCGAGGGCAAACTATTAAGTTGGGGCCTCGAAATCGACAATTGTGGTTCGTTGGGATTGGGACCTAAACATGAGTTTGTGGACTCACATGACTCTCTGGAAGTTAAAGATGAAGGACGAGGGAAAGGAATGCGAGTTCTCAAGCCATTTAAGGTTCATGATCCACCTACTGCAGGAAAATGGTTGAGTGTGACTGCGAATGGGTGGCACTCTGGGGGCATCTATGTTCCAATCACCGATCAATGAGCCGGCTTTATTGATACCATATGTTTGACGGAAATGTATATCCATTCATACATATATATTATTATTAAATAATTCATATAGTAGTTGACACTAGCAATAGATATACCCTTTAGGTACCATCTATATCCTCTTTAAAGACAACTAACTTGCCTACTCAAAGGGCAATTAATTTTCAAGGGCTGTGTAAAATAAATTGGCCTTACATGACACCTCATCCCGTAGGGGACAGCCGAGCAATCGTGGTACCAGGTTGTATCAACCGGCGATTTCGGGTACAGTCACAGTCACTCTGAAGCCATACCATGAGATGTCGTGCGACATTGCAGGGGAAGGGTCATCGCTTACAATTTTGAAGAGAACCAACCAATCAAAAGCCAGCAAAGCATCGACCTAACCTAACGGTTTATACCAAAAAGTCTATTTATCGGTGGCAAAGTTTCCTAATTAGGGTGGTCCCATCCCTAGTACCTTAATAAGGTTGTAACAAATGGCTAGGACAAGGTGTTATTAAGAGCCGGAGAGGTCGTTCCCCAGCGATTGGGGGTTTTGTGTCATTTACACCTTTTGTTATTTTGTTTGCCATATAAATATATGTGACGGTGACAACGAGGATCATCCCAGAAGTAGATACCAATCCCATACAATAGGTAATAGATCATCCGTCGCTCAGAAACTAGTACCTGGGCCATCCACTACCAACTGCTTTTGCTCAATCAACTGATCTGGAGTTGTTTAACCAGTTAAAGAAATCTATCGACATCATGGCCACCTTAAGCCCAAGAATTAATAACAGACACCGTCATTCAAACAGTATAGGTAGTTTGACTGGAGGCATCGACGCCGGAACCAGTGCTGGCGCCACCTTGACCCCCTCCATATCCAACCTGTCGGCAAACAACACTCGTCAACGTCGTTCATCTTCCATCATTCAACATTTGGAACCAGATACCTTGGAAACCAAAATCGATCAATCGTTGAATCCCAACGTCAATGCAAACTGGGTCCACTATAAGGGCGCTTGGATCATACACATTGTTTTGATTGTGTCGTTGAAAATCATTCTTAATTTCATCAGTGTATTGGATAATGATTGGAATTGGACCTTGACCAATTTGACCTACAATATTGGTTCCTACATCATGTTCCATCAGGTCAAGGGGACCCCCTTTGCCTTCAATAACGGTGCCTATGATAATCTTACTATGTGGGAACAAATCGATAATGGTGACCAATATACTCCAACCAAGAAATTCTTGATGATGGTACCTATTGGTTTATTTTTGATCAGTACTCATTACTCTAACTATGACTTAAACTTATTTATTTTGAATGGTGTTAGTACCTTATGTGTGGTGGTGCCAAAATTGGCTTTTGCCCATAGGTTAAGAGTCACCTTGTACTAACTTTTGAAGGAAAGAACAAAAAGAAAAAAGTGGTAGTATTCTTATTAATTTATTGGAATGTTATGATATTATTAGCAGACATTTTACACCGTGTATAGCATATTTTTAATCAATATTAATATTACAATTCTACTTTTTGCCTCCGCCTGTTCCATACTATATTAACGACTCGTATCGTATCACTAAATTGATAATCACTAAAATTGATATTGATCGGACTGCACAGGGCCCTGTTTCAATGCTTTTCTACAATTACAATCTACCTAATAAATTCAGCTTTTGCAACCAAAAAATTTCCCATATTGTCGACTTCATCCTTGTTGCACTTGTAACTAGTTTTGTCACCTTATTTCACCTATCAAAATTGACCCTTTTTGGGCCCATCTGTTTCATAGCTTCCCCCTCCATCTCAATCCAGTGCTTGCACGTGAAATAATGACTCTGGTCGCCTCCCATATCTTTGTTCTCTGGTTACGTAATCCAATACACATGGTTATATTACCGCACTGACTCTGATGAGTTGGATAGTGCCCCAGCATTTTTCATTCCCCATTGTATATAAAGGAACAATTTATCACTTGGAATTGCTCATCACTTCTTATTAGTATTGACCATGCCATACGCATTATCCGAATCCCACCAAAAGTTAGTTGAAGGACACCTTCACGAAACTGATCCTGAAGTGGATCAAATCATCAAGGATGAAATCAACAGACAAAAGCACTCGATTGTGTTGATTGCTTCTGAAAACTTCACCACCACCGCTGTGTTTGATGCTTTGGGAACTCCAATGTGTAACAAGTACTCGGAGGGTTACCCAGGTGCTCGTTACTATGGTGGTAACGAACACATTGACCGTATTGAATTGTTGTGTCAATCCAGAGCCTTGCAAGCTTTCAACCTTAGCAGTGACCGTTGGGGTGTCAATGTTCAAACCTTGAGTGGTTCTCCTGCAAACTTGCAAGTGTACCAAGCCATCATGAAGCCCCATGAACGTTTGATGGGGTTGGACTTGCCTCACGGTGGTCACTTGTCTCACGGTTACCAAACTGACTCCAGAAAGATTTCCGCTGTTTCCACCTATTTTGAAACCATGCCTTACAGAGTCAACTTGGAAACTGGTTTGATTGACTATGATATGTTGGAAAAAACCGCCATTTTGTACAGACCAAAGGTTTTGGTGGCTGGTACTTCTGCTTACTGTCGTTTGATTGATTATAAGAGAATGAGAGAAATCGCCGATAAGGTTGGTGCATACTTGGTGGTTGATATGGCCCACATTTCCGGTTTGATCGCTGCCGGTGTCATTCCATCTCCTTTCGAATACGCCGACATTGTCACCACCACCACCCACAAATCGTTAAGAGGCCCAAGAGGTGCTATGATCTTCTTTAGAAGAGGTGTTAGATCCGTCAATCCAAAAACTGGCCAAGAAATCCTCTATGATTTGGAAAACCCAATCAACTTTTCGGTTTTCCCAGGTCACCAAGGTGGTCCTCACAACCACACCATTGCTGCTTTGGCCACTGCTTTGAAGCAAGCTGCTACCCCAGAATTCAAGCAATACCAAGAGCAGGTGTTGAAAAATGCCAAGGTCTTGGAAACCGAATTTATCAAGAAGGGTTACAAGTTGGTTTCTGATGGTACCGATTCTCACATGGTCTTGGTTTCCTTGAAGGACAAGAACATTGATGGTGCCAGAGTTGAAACCATTTGTGAAAAGATCAACATCGCTTTGAACAAGAACTCCATCCCAGGTGATAAGTCTGCCTTGGTTCCAGGTGGTGTCAGAATTGGTGCCCCAGCCATGAGTTCTAGAGGTTTAGGTGAACAAGATTTCGAAAAGATTGTCAACTACATCGATTTCGCTGTCAACTATGCCAAAGAAATCCAAGCAAACTTACCAAAGGATGCTAACAAGTTGAAGGATTTCAAGAACAAGGTGTTGAACGGTGAAGATGAAAAGTTGAAGGCTGTGAAGGAAGAAATTTCTCAATGGGCCGGAGGCTTCCCATTATCTGTTTAAACAAACAAAATCGGTGCCGAGTGCCCAATCATGGCTTGTCCGTTGAGACTTGGTTTTCCTGTCTACTAAAATTTATTTTTTCATTTCTTTTAAACTCTCAATGAAGTGCTCAACCCTTCATAGCTTACTTGGGTATTATATTCAACATAATAAATTGCAAACAAAATCAAAAAAAAAAAAAAAAAAAAAATTATTCACTTATGGTTCCATGTAGTTAATTAGTTTTTGTAGCTTGTCGGACTTGTTGCTTTTGGGAATTGTTACTTGTCGGTCCGAAAATCATTAATAATTCCGATTATACCATTTAATTATCTTTCGATTTACCCCGCACTTTCGGGTACTGAAGAAAGTGTTTCTGTCTAAATTGAGACTCAAGACAATTCTACCGAACTATTTGATCTAATTTGCTCACCCCGCCATAACTGATATGGAAGCGCAATTGCAGTAGGTAAAGAATAATCATTTGGGGTGTTATATCCGAAATAGCCGTTTCGAAGAATCTTGGTTGCAAAGAACGCGGTAATAGCCCAGTAAAATATTCGATGGCATAAAATATTCGATCCAACAGTCATGCCACAGCAACAAATTACCGAAGAATATTGATGATGATAACAATCTCAAAACACACTAGAGAAAAAGGATTCCTTAGCTGGCACTAAATGATTTGTATCCAACGGTGAGGCTGGCTTTTGATATCTGGCTGAGGAAGATCCTGGTGCCTGAACAGTGCTCAAGTCGCAGAAGGCTTCTCTTATTTTGATACTCTCAGACTATAGAAATGACCGACAAACCGTTAATTATATCTGCACCAGAAGTGACGTATTCACAGATGGTTTCTAAACAATTGTGGCGGTAGAAATTTCCATATAGCTATTGCCCCGCATTCTACTGGACTATTTATTAATATTATTTATAATAATATTATTATTATTATTTAGAAGCCGCAACCAATCCGACAGAACCGTTTTATTATCTTTTGTAATTTGAATTGATATATTAGATAATCAAGATTTAAGAAGAAAGTTACTTCCTTGCGGGTGTGTTTAAAATTAGCATTAACCTTGGAAGTGCCAATATTTTCAAAGGTATTCATGAGTATAACCTTGGTTTTGAATTCTATTTGTTGTTAAATAATTAATTAATGTATTAGATGTTTGACTAGTTAGGTATATTACTTCATGAGTAGGAGTGCATCGAGCCTCGTCTCAAACTTCGGTTGGCTTGGAGCTTTGCTCATCAAGCAAAGCACCTTCACCCTTCTCCTTAGCAGAGTTGGTGGAGCTAGTAGAAGCATTGTCATTAGTATCGAATTTATCCTTTTCAAAGTCGTTTTCGTAAATACCCAATTGAGTACCTTGGTCTTCGATGTCTTTGAGAGATAATTTTGGCAAAGTAGCAGCAACTCTCCATGGTTGTCTACCATCAACATAAGCCTTGGCAAAGATAATATCAATTTCTTCCAAAGATCTACCAGCAGTTTCTGGGTAGAAGAAGAAGATGACTGGAATGAAAGCGTAGTTAACAGCAGCAAAGAACAAGTAACAACCCCATCTGGCGTTCTTGATGAAAACTGGAGTGAACATAACAACAGCGAAGTTACAAAGCCAGTTAGTACAAGTGGAAATGGCAGAAGCAATGGTTCTGGTTCTCAATGGGTTGACTTCAGGTGGGTAAATCCATGGCAATGGCAAAATGGTGAAAGCAAAGAAGACAATAAACAAGAAAATACCAACAGCAGCACCCTTGGCATTTTGTTTAGTGTTATCAATCAAACAAGCAAAAGTGATGGTGAAAGAAATAGCTTGACCAGTGGCACCAATCAAGAACAAGTTTCTTCTACCCAAAGTGTCAATCAAAAAGAAAGATGGAATGGTAGACAAGGCATAAATGGTTGCGAAAACACCACCCAAGATCAAAGATAATCTTCTTTCCAAACCAATGGTTTCTTCGAATAAAACAGTGGAGTAATAGATAGCAGCATTACAACCAGTGAATTGTTGGAAAAATTGGGACGAGGCACCAATAAGAATTCTTTGAGTGTGTTGAGACTTACCTCCAGAGAAAACTTCCTTGAAACTAAGTTGAGATCTGGAGAATCTATTGACAGCATCTTGAATGACAGTCACTTCAGCAACAATTTCGTCATCTTCAGCAGGAAGATCCTTCAAAGCAGATAAAACAACATAAGCTTCTGGCTTTCTGTCGTGTGCAATCAACCATCTTGGGGATTCTGGTAATCTCAAGATACCGATAAACAAAAAGGCAGCGAAAATGATTTGACAAGCAACTGGTAATCTCCATGAAACAGAAGAGTTGACATAAGACAAACCAAAATCTAACCAGTAAGCAATAAGAGTACCAACTGCAACGACGGCACCTTCCAAGTTGACCAATCTACCTCTGTTTTCAGCTCTAGACATTTCAGATTGCCACACAGGAATGGTGGCGGTATTTAAACCGTTACCAATACCAGTGATAACTCTACCGACAACGAATTGACCCAATGGCCAGTGAGGTCTGATTGGAGTGGTGGAAATAATAGTACCGAGAATAATAATAAGGGAACCAACGATGATCAATGGTCTTCTACCAGTTTTGTCACCTCTGAACAAGGCGAATAAAGCACCAAAGAAACAACCCAATTCATAACAGGAAGTAACACCACCTTGAATGGTACTGGCATCTCTTGTAGCAGGAAATTCGTGATAAAATTGAGGAGCAGTAATTAAACCAGACATCAAACCTTGATCATAACCGAACAAGGAGAAACCGGTAACAGCTGTTGCAGTGATATAAATTCTCAATTTTTTACCCCGAAGACCAGCAGTCTGGGTTCTATCAGTAATCCAATCAAATTTACCCATATTGAATATAGTATCAGTAAAACGAGATTTTAAAGTAGTTTAAACTGACGAATAAAGCAAATTTATTGTTAAAACAAAGGCTGTGTTTAGCGGCGGATGGTTGGGTATTTATACATTTGGTAACATCGAGTTTGAATAGACCCCCATATGTTTTAATACCCAAAACGTAATTAATCACAAAAGTATCCACCTGTACATTTGTAACACAAATGCAAGAGTGCCTCAAACCATAGCTACTAAGAACAATAAGAAAACAGATGCTTAAGATTCCGAGCCGAGCCTCATCCCGGGTATATACACACTAAGAACAAACCCTAAAATGAAGAGAGAACAAAACAATATATGTATAGTTACGTAATTGATGGTTATGTGCATTGTGACTTTGCAAATCTTGTCTTCATACGGCCAAATGGGAGTGTAAAGAAATATTTCTCTGTGCACGTCAACTTTGCCTATAAGTGCCCCTCCATGACACCTGCATGGATACAGAATGACACATCACGTTTGACATAATTGCTGCATAAATTTTTTGGTTCAAGTTGCTGATAAAAAAAAGGCAGATCAGTAGCTGGGTATGTACCCCACTTGAATTGGGCCGTACGATTGTATCCCATCTCCTCCAGAATGCTAATACGAGCTTGAATTCGTGGCTCACAAGTGTTTCAAGGCTCATAAAGTGGTGTAATCAGGGTCTTACTTATGCATGTCGTGTAACTAGCATTTTTTTTTTTTTGTTCCGAGGTTATGAACAAATATGACGGATTCTATGTTGAAATGGATAGTTTTATTACTTAAAGTGTACAAAAATGCAAAACAGATCTTGTCAGACAAAGCCGGATTTTAGGCCCGAAGACCAGGGGACTTGAAACACCGCACATACCACAAGAAGTCGTCCTCGATGTAGGTCGGGCTTAAATCCTACAAAAAGTACAAATAGATTAGCCAATCCCTAGAGAGAAAGTTCTTTATCAGACTATTCTTGAGACCCTTGTCAGGTGTATAGACCCCCACAAAAAGTTATTTATACATGATACCCCAAATTAAGGTTTCGGTGAAATCGAAGTAAACAACCTTTCCCAACATCCCAGTTAATTCGAGGGGCACATTTGGGAGAGCTGGTGGGGTCAACTAAAGCGATTCTAGTGCATTCACGGGAAGTATTTTGTACCGGAAGGTCCGCATGTGAGACGGGATATGTGGATATGTCCCCAGCTGTCTTATAACCGCCAGTTGTGGGGACATCAATTCACTACCTTTTCTTTTTGGTGGGGTCAACTATAGAGGTATTCGCCCGGGTCAATGACCATATCGCGGGTGATGCTAATGGTACCACTTTTTCTTAGTCATAAAGTATGAACGGCGGTAGACGAAAGAACAAACTTGACTTGGGTTCCTAACCCGTCTCCGTTTAGTTACAGTATTAAAATAAGCCAAGACCAATGGTAACCACATCCTGACGCGATATTCTAATTCAGTAATTCAGTTATGAAAAAATTTTCACAGTCATCAATCAAACAACAACAGTTATTATTCATTTTTTTTGCAAGGAAGGTCGAAAATCTGCTTAAAA
This sequence comes from Suhomyces bribrorum, assembly GCA_030561385.1. Taxonomy (NCBI): domain Eukaryota; kingdom Fungi; phylum Ascomycota; class Pichiomycetes; order Serinales; family Debaryomycetaceae; genus Suhomyces; species Suhomyces bribrorum. The sequence continues at coordinate 52,444 of JAKTXG010000057.1, read as the reverse complement.
CAATACCGGACCATAAATTATACAGTTGCTCTATCGCTCGAAACATTCTCTATTATTGTTGCACTAATCGAGTTCCAGAGCTCACCCTCATAGATCTATGTACTCGGGGTGAGATTATAGTCTCTGGTTTATACACATGAGCGTTGTGTCAAAAGCATGCCAAGACGCATCCTAGACATTGATAACTAGATTGTGTGTAGAGTACAAAAAGCACAGAAAAAATCAGTGTCCTCCATCAGGACTTTGTAAGGAATCTAGAATTTGTTCAATTACTGTACCGCAATTAACTAACAGATTAGGCTAAATAATATGGTCCACTCGCCACTTACACAAAGTCTCGGTGAGAACAGCAATCGGTTCTTCTTGATCACTAGCCCGATCCAATTTACAACCCATACGTCATTGCACTGGGTGATGCAATCTATTTATGCATATTATTTATCATACATTCATTAGTCAAGGTTATTAAGCAACAGCTGAAACTCTAACTTGTCTTAGTTGTCGAATACCACAGTACCGCAATAACCACGCATTGTGTGCGCGTTTCAAGTCCACAATTCATTGAATGTTCGCACCTGGTCTTTGTCCCGTGTCATCTATATTCACAATCCCTTAACTGGACATGTGAACCGAGAACACATCCGTAGCTATTATATCTTCTCTAGTATCATGGAGTTGTGCCACCTTTTGTTTGGTTTATCATTAGTAGTGATAGAACCATCACTTTCTCTCATCTCAAGTACAGGTTTGATTGGCTTATTAGCTTTTCTGGCTGATTAACTTGTTTAGGCTTTATTTTTTTTTTTTTTGCATCCATATCGGTAACGTGCTTAAGCTCTCAACTTCTCGTACATATCTAAAATACTGAAGTAATGTCCAACAATTCCTGCAACAACACACATATGCCAAAGATTGTGACTTGACAAGAAATAATCAACCCACCATAAAGACAAAAAGTCACGGTAATATGGAGTCATCGTAGGCTTTTCTGGGAAATGCTTTTGAATGATACTTTGTAATTTAATCTCTTCACTAATAGAATCGTCGTGCTTTTGCTCCATCTCCTCGATCTCTTGTTCCAAATCTTCTATTTCTTCTTCACCACTCTTGTCTATTCTATCCAAAAGAACATCGTTATAGTTGCAACTATGACCATGGTTATTGTCATCATCTATAATCACATCATATCTCCATTTTTCAGGAATGAGTCCTCCGTAGAAGACAACACCGATCCAATACCACAAAAAGCTTTTGTATACCATAGGTAAGGAAAATAATAAAGTGGTTACAATACCTTCATAGAAGCACATACAGAAAGTAGCAGTAACACCCATTAAGGCCAATCCCATGAAAAACCCGATTCTCAAAGACCGACATTCGGGTTTATCAAAATAAGGCGACCAGTTGAATAAAAACCCTGTTAATCCACATAACGCTGAAAATATCACATAAAAATTAACCAATTTAGGATAGTTGAAGAGAAAGCAATATTCGGCAGAAATCACCGAAAACGTGATTAAAACAGTGATCCCAGTATAATCAACACAAGCACATCTTGCTCTAGTGGTGATGTTGGCAAAACAGGAATAAGTGTGCCATACTACTGAGCTTAATAAGCAATTGATGGCAGCACCAAAAAATCCATAGATTGCCAAGTTGTCCTTGAAAGAATTGCTTTGATATACCTTGGTATTGGGGAAATGGTAGAATAAAAGATAAACCATAATGAAAAACCCCACGATATGTGTCCAGATGTTCATGGTCTCATTATGGTTGAAGTGGAAGATGGATTTGAGCATGGATCTATGCTTCAAGGAAAATCGGTATCCTTGTATAATATATTTATTCTCTCTCCAACTGAGTGGGAGCTCGTAATAATGCAAGTAGGAAGTTTCGGCGTTCTTTAACGCCTTGTTAAAATTGAAGTAACTGAGGCTATTGAAAATCGAATTGTGGTCGTAATCCACCTTTGCAGCCGGCTTGTTATCTCTAATGAAATCATCAATCTGTAATAATTTCTCATCAAAGTATTGAATGATTGTTATGATTTTTTTGGAAAGAACCTCTTCTTCCGGTTCTTCTTCGTCTGATTCATCAGATAAAGACCCGTTGAATAGATAGTTGTATTGGTCATCTAAAGTCTTGTATAAATAGTCCAAATTGGATATGGATGATTGTAAAACCGAGTTTTTCACCACATTTAGTTTCTGGTGAACTTGGTTCAAGTAGTTGATGGAGAATGTTCTGATGGAAGTAAGACTGGCGCTACTGCTACTTCTGGACCTAGAATAATCGACTCCCAAGGTTTGGCCGCCTTTTTCGGGAAGCTCATCGGAACGGAACTTGAAAAACTGTTCGAAGTTGTCTAATCTCGATTCTATGGATGAAAGAAAATGGTCCAACTTTTCCACCAATATCTCTTCGGTAGTCCCCTGGATCAGGGTGGTTCTTCTGAGACGATTTCTCAACCCAGACCGAGACCTAGGTACGGATCCGGAACCGGAGCCGGAGCTGGAGCCGGACTCCGTCACATCAGTTTCCAGGTTTTGTCTGACTGTTTCTATGCTTGTTGTCATTTTTAGGACCTGTGATGAGAGATGGGAAGAACCATACAAAATCGATTGGTTAAATATTTCGCACCAAATAGAAAAAGGGGTAACAAAAGACTTTATAATTGCACGACAATCTATTAGCATAAGATAGTTGTACCACCAAAATACACTCCTCACGTTTCTTTTTGGCTCCGTGACCGAGAAACTCGGGTTATTACAACCTGGAAGACAATACAACTTGACTATGTATAGGGGCAACTGTTGCTATTAGGGTATCTGGAGTATTCCGGAACCTTCACATCATGCCCCACCAGCTCCCTAGCTCCACCAATTGACCTCCGGGGTTTCTCATGTCTACGACCGCATTAGGTATAAACCATGTGTCTACGTTTCTTTTTCTGTCATGCCAAAACTGTAACAACGTTGAGGTTACTAAGTAAAGATGAATGATTGTAGTGCAATACCACCTTATGGCTCCATATGGCTCCGAAACTGCTGTTGATTGGGTGGCTGGTCATCTATTGTGTTGGTGTGCACATCCGCATCTCGCAAAACAATAGACACCTGAAAGTGAATAGTAGGTGACGGAGTCACAATAGAATATTAATTATTATATCTGTGTGTCATGAAGTGACATCAATATGTGGATTCCACATCAATACACCCAAATACGCACCCCTCTCATCTGCCAAGTCTAAATCGGCCCACATGCGTCTTAACAATAACTAAAGACTAGATAGTGTAGATAGACTTAAAACATACTGGTGAGTCCTAAGTTACCACCCACCGATGGCACTTCTAACTTAACAATAACATTGACCCCTGATGGCTTGCACCTTAGATAGTTTATTTTATTGTCTATGTAGCCGTACGAGGTAATTAATCCCCTGGCAGTTGCACTTCTGAATTTGATCTTTGATCTTTGATTACTATACTTATCTATACATGCCTTGAATTATGTATGTGACTCTGCGTCACTTGGCTACTCATGTTTTTGTCCTCTTTCAAGCACCTCGTATTGGTACAACGCCTTTCTCAAGGGCTTGGACATTTTGAATTTGGATGTGAGTTGATTGTAATCTTCTCTTAATTGACTGTCGCTGTCAAGGTTTAAATTATCTTTACCTAATGAGTCAAACAAGTATGTTCTTTCGGTCTCATGTAAATCAGTGAGGTTCTTAGTGAGATAATACTCGGTTAAAATCTCGTCGTTTCCAAGTAATTTTAATGTTTGATCATCATCCATGGTGGAAACCGCTTTCAACATTTTGTCCTTATCGAGATCGCCATTTTCATTGGTGATTTCGTCTTTATCAAATACCAGCTCAAGTTGAGCTTTATGTATCCATAAATTCAATCTAATAACGTAGTACCAGTCGTTGTATTCATATGCTGATAATCCGTTGGAATATTCAAAGATAAGACGGTTGGTGATAGTAGACGGTATTAATACCGGAACACCGCTCATCATGGAATATCTCAAAGGAGATAATTGATCCAATTTATAGAAGTGTTTACGACGATCATTGTAAATTTGAACCGTCGAATCTTTGCTAGGCTTCTGGATATTCACCAAAGAATTATCATCGAATTCGCTTGGAGGATCGGCTTCTGAGCGACTCAATCCTGTAATGTCAATATAAATTCCTGAATCCACATCAATGAATCTGGCATCAATGTGATTCAGGTTTTTTGAAATGCCTCTGTTATGAATATAAGTACCAACATCAATCAAAAATTTACCATAACCTTCTTTTGGATCTTCAACGACTAGAGTTTGGTTGTATTCCCTTGCTAAACGAGATAATTCTGTCACCAGCATTTGAATATCTATATCTAAATCAAATGGAAACATTAAACCATCCCAATACCAGGATAAAAGTGGACCATGCATAATCCATGAAACGATTCCTTTTTCTTCGGCAAATCTATTCCAATTACGCAAGAGTCTATCTAAAATGATATTAGTACGTTGGATTAATTCCTGTTCTGTCCATCCTTTCCGGTCATAATTGAGTGCCCCATTGAAGAATCTCCAATCATAATGCCAACCCCATTCACGATCTCTATTCCTGTCGTCATCAACTCTAATGGTTGCCATTTTAAAGTAGGTAGGTTCGTTGTCATCATTATATTTGGAGCATACTTTCAACCCTTCGTAGTATGTTTGTTCATATCTATTAAGGTTGTTAACACCCTTATGTTCATAGTTTTTAATTTCTTCACCGATGTCTGGAAGAGAAAATAAATCTTCGGTAAGAATTAAATCTCTTGATGATTTGGGGTCTTTGGGATGTCTTAAAGTCTGGTACATTCCATGAACATCCAAATTTTTCTCCAAGTACCTTGGAATAACTTCTTTTTGCAACGCTTCAAATTCGGTTATATGATTAATTTGTAAAACAGTACCATCATCGATTTTAGATGGTTCAAGACCGTGATTTTTAAGGAATTTCTCTATCAAGTCAGTTTGGATCATTCTTTTTCTATTTTTGAAGTCCACATCAAATTCAAAAGTCCCACCGTTCTTGCCTCCACTTAGTATAATTACTCTGTATGGTAACGGTAAATGGGTCATGGCATAAGATTTGGCAGTCAATACCCGGTAATCATTAAAAGGACGATCATCGTGGCTGGCATGGTTATGAATGATAAATCCTGGAAGCTGCTCGGATCTGGAGTACCCAAGCTTTTCGAAATCTTCTCTCTTATACTGTTGATTGATGGTGCAAAAATAAGCAGGGTCGGGATTATTGTTACTGACCTTTTTGATATCGTCACAAGTCATTCTTTCCTCCAATGGCTTGCTTAAATCGTCATTTAGAACCATCAAGTCCATCCAATCAGCCCAGTTAAATGGTAGGACTGGGCGCTGGATATTATTGGAATCTACTTGGATATTGCCATGTTTCACTGACTTAGCTCTTAAATACTGATTTTTTAATTCATTTGATACCACTGATAATGTTAATCTTGGATCATAAAAGAGTTCGTTTCGATTAACCCAAGATTCTTGTAAGTCGTTCTTTAAAAAGTTTTTGATCTTTATGAATAAATTAGTATTGGTTAATTCGGTATGAGCTAACCAGAATCTATTCTTGTCGTTTTCAACCAACTGGAAAAGGTTTTGGAGTTTATTGTTGTAACTGATGTCTGGTAATACCAGCGAGAAGTCGGGTTTGGAGATCAGTAATAACCCGGAATCCTGAGTATAATAAAAGGTGAAATAGATGGTATTAATAAGAAATAGTACTAGTAATACTAACCTAAATGACTTTAACCGTATGCGATTAAGTATTGAAACCCCCATGTTAAAAAGAAGTAGACTACTCTCCAACTATTTAAAAAAAAGTTGCCATCGGATTTATCTGGAATATATACATGTACCTTAAAGAAATATTGATAGTGATCATAATCCTACCGCAAAATCCTATGCATATACATAGTAATACCGAACAATCGACCAGACTCCCAACCATGGCGAAGTCGTTAGAACAAAACCTGTTTCAACTACAAGAAAGAGAAGATCAAAGAGAAAGCGAAGTTCGAGAGAATTTGAGTGTTTCAAACATCATAAGGCTACTATACAAGGTGTATGGGTGGGATTCTATACATCAATAATAGGAAGTTGTGCTTTTTCTTGTTGGTTGGGTAAAGTTCACTTGGCTTGGCAAATTTATGGTTATTGCAACCTAGTCCCATGTAGCCCGAGGCTTGTTTTTCACAGGTGTGCTTTGAATCGCCGATTTTAAACTTTTTCCCCCAATTGCCGAGTATTAAGTAAGCCTCTCTTTCATCTATGAGAAAGTCTAGCTATAATAGTTAAGCCCCCTTTAGCAGAGATATAGCCTGCCACAATCCCCATGTTCATAAACCTCGTGTGCCAAATTCTTGCGCAGGTCTTGCATAAAATTTAGCACTTCGATAACAAAAAATATATTCTAAGGTCGTGGTGTATTATTTGGTTTAAATACCAATAGGCTCCGAGAGGTTAGTGGGGTTCTTCCATATACTATTCAGACATTTTTGCATTGGGTGATTCTTGAGCGGAAACCATGTTATCCCTTCACCACTGGCTCTTGACCTGCTCATGGCAAACTTAGTTTTAAGTTGCTACTAATGCGATTTTCACCGGGGACTGATTTTTTGAAAGTTTTTAATGTACGTGTGGCGACTTACAACAAAAAAAAAAAAAAGGATCATACGTAATGACTGCATCTACTTAGGTACCCTAGCAAGAACAATAAAACAGTTACTCAACTACCCTCAGAAACTTTGTGCTGTTATTATTTCTCACACGATCTTTTACTGTTTGTGGATTATGTGACCTTGCTATATTTTGTAGTACCTTAACAAATTCCTCACACAAAAATCCTTGGAAATAGACCCTGTTAGGTAATACATTCCGGATTCTTGGTTTGTTAATCTTACAATAGTCACTCCGTTGGAACTGACATCATCAGCATGCCAATAGAAACCCAAAGACTACTTGGCCAGTTCAACAAACTCATCACTTCAAATAATCATCCAAAACAATAGCTTTCTAGAACATTCCTGGTATGCTCTTCACAGAACACTGTTTAAGCTTTATAAATCTTGAATCTGTTCTAGGCCCCATTACACAAATTTAGTCTAGTTTACGAGCAAACACACATAGGTTTAGCACGACTTATACTGACATGGGAAAGTCGCAAAGTGCATCATAACAAAGATATTAGTCCAATTAGAGATATAAATCACTGATACTTATCTGTTGATATGTAATGTTTTCATGTCAATTCGTGTTCCTGATTTATGTCAAGTTGAATTGGATGGATCTATGAGAAAAAGAAATTCATATATTTTCTTCTACCGAACCGATGTAAAATGCTCCCGCATTGTGATTCCGCTTTAAAATTTTCATCAATCCTTTATATTCACCTTCTACCCATTGCATTGAAAACTGGAAATGATATATCCTTTACTACAACTTTCTATAGCTTATTAACTGAGCTCTTTTTTTCAATATCAAATGGCTCTTTGGCCGAGTGGTTAAGGCGGTAGACTCAAGTTCTACTATCGTAAAGATGCAGGCGTTCGAACCGCCTAGGAGTCATTATTTTTTTCTTTGAAAAAACTACCACAATTACCTTCCTATATTACTCCTATAAACTCTGGCTAATCATCAGTCTTGTTTGGTAAGTCCATGCCATATAATATTTCTTGAGATCTGTGCCTTGAGGTTGTCCAAAATAGTCAATTGTTCTGTTAGCAAGCTCAACTGTGAAGTTTGGAGATCGAGCTCGTTATCAATAGAGTTATTATTGCCCTGTCTTTTAATAGCATTTAGCTTGTTAGACAAATGGGTAACAAGTCTATTTACTTCTTGTCTAATTTCCGGATCAGTTTCCAGATTATTAGACTCCAAATACTGAAGAACTGTCAGTATTTTATTCTTTAATTGCCCCACTGACATCGCATGGTTTTCACGATGTTGTTCTGAAGATATCACTTCATTTTCGGCATTTTTGCCGGAATATTCCTGTCGGTTTACTGCAGTTGTTGTTGCAATATATTCACTTTCATTGGTACGAATCACAGACTTGATCGGCTTCCAAGTTTCCAGAACGTAACTTTGAAAACAGGATGCCCCTCTATCGGCCTTAAGCTCTTCTTCATTAAAGGAAATACATATCAACGTTCGATCTATATCTAACATCTGTCTTGTTTGTTCAAGAACAGAAATAGTTAGTGAGTCAAGCTCAGTGGAATTGCTCAAATGGTAAATCCCCAAAATCTCATAAGTAGGATTCACAGTACGGAATTGATCCAATCTTTTGATCAAATATTCTTGATCGATCCTGGAAGAATTGATAAGAGTCTCAAATGATGTATGAACTATAAGATTTGACCCGGATTCAATGCCCAAAAGTATGCCGAATCTGCTACCAGAACCCCGTGTCACGTGGTCAGACACATTGAATAGAACTAACGAATGTATTGCTACTTTGTCAATGGAGTTGAGTTCGGTAGGTTGCATAGTGGTCCTGTATCGCGGTCCCCCACTTGATAACTTTTTGATGTTTTATTGTACATGTTCGGTACTGCATCCAGTGCCGAACGCCACAGCTTTAGTATTCAAACAAGTCTAAACATGAAAACTCAGTTGTTTTTAACAGTAAAATGTTACAAATGTATGGTAATATCGATTCTATTTGCTAGACTTTACAAAACTAGTAACCCTCGTAAATACCCCCTATTAATTCCTCACCCCTATTCCTCAATTCAACCTTGAGTTTATGGATGGTCATCGCAGCTGACATAATACGCGACATTACGACATTCCAAATAAATTTGCAAAATCATCTCTTCTATATAACCACTACACTAGATCTGCTTTGACGTGAATGAAAAGGATACTGAACAAAACCCCATAATGATAATGTCCTTGCATGATCCTATAGCCCGCAAACGGTCACTAGCTGTCCATGATACAAAGGACGACGTGGTGACCAAAAAGTTCAAAAGCGAAAACAAGGAGGTCCCTATTGATTCAGCCACCAATGACTTCTTTTCAGAAAAGATGTATTCAGCCTATGTCAAGTCTGCGTTGGAATCATTAGATAAGGTATGTATCGCCACCATAAATCTTTGAAAATCAATTTGTTCTTTTACTAACAATCAGAATGACCCTCTTCCAATTACTTCAATAACATCAAAAATAAATCTCCCCTTAACTCATAAGGATGCCATATCACTTTCTCATTTCAACATTATATTAGGAGGCGTGATTTCCAATATATCCAAATTAGACAATAAACCATGTCAAGAGTTGATTTCGTCGGTATTGAATTATAACTGGCTTGAAGTGAAAAATAGAAATTGTCCCGACTATGAAAAGTTCACGGAACAGTACTCGAGATTTGTCAGCGTATTGGTATCTTCATTTCCCAAATACTTACATGAGGTGACTAAAAAGATCGTCAGTGAATTCAGTAAAGTAGAAGTCTCTCCATCACCAGCCCCTTTCAACAAACATCATGAAATCTTATCTAAAATCATCAAATTCATTCCCACCTGCATTAATACTTTACCTCAAACCTTACAGAAACATTTTCCACATCATTTATCGTCATCTTCGGTAGAACTTACGAATTATGTTCAGAATTTAATGTGTATGATTTCATATTGCCCGGATTTACAATTTAATATCTGGCAACTTATTATAGAATGCAGCATAAAACTCGATGTTGAATTACAAAACGAGTTGGATGATTTGGATGATGATGAAATTGAGGAATTAATAAATGGGAAAGACGATGACGAGGATGACGAAGATGATGATGATGCGGATGATGATGTTGATGATGATGACATCAAAATGGCAGATAAATCGGTGGTTGACGATGTTATAATTGATATTGAAGAAGATATCGATGGAGATCTGGAGTATCTAATTGATCCGATAACATCCACTGCTAATATCAAAAAACTTCTGTCTAAATTGGATTCAATTATGAATTCTTTACTTGTGAATACCTCTTCTTCATTCACCCAAGAAGAACTTAATGAAGGAAATGGTGTCCCCTTATTTAATACTATTACTTCTCTTTTCAGAAGTCATATTTTACCAACCCATTTCACTAAATCCATTCAATTTATCATATTCCATATTTCTCAATATCAACCAGAACTTGCTGATTCATACTTGGTCTTACTAATTGATGTGGCATTCAATGCTAATGAAATTTTGGAGAAAAGACTCAAAGCAATGCAATATTTATCTTCGTATATTGCAAGAGCTAAAAATTTATCCAGGCATCAAGTTGTTTTTATAGTTAGCTACTTGGTTGGATGGTTGAACAAATATATTTTAGAAAGGGAATGTGAAATTCACGATTTTGATCCTCAATCTACCAATTTGTCCAATCAAAAGGATAAGCAAGCAGGAGGAATGGAACGATTCAAATTGTTCTATGCAGCATTCCAAGCTTTATTATACATTTTCTGTTTTAGATATAAGCTGTTATATAAAAGCTCTGAAACTACTGCTGCCGAACAATCATTGAGTGAATCTGAATGGGAATGTGATTTGGATAAATTTTTCCAAAGAGTAATTCTTGCAAAATTCAACCCATTAAAGTTTTGTGATGAAACTGTGGTTTATATTTTTGCTAAACTTGCAACCAAATTGAATGTTTGTTACTGTTATTCGATTATTGAACATAATAAAAGAGAACGGATGTTACAAACTAATGGTAAAAGCTCATTACCATCTGCGGTGGGAAACTTTAAGCAAAAGCAAGAATTTTTGGATTTGGAAGGTTACTTTCCTTTTGATCCTCTTGTTCTTCCTACTTGCAAAGCTGTTATTTCTAAAAACTACGTTGAATGGGCAGATGTGAATCCAAACAGTGAAGACCCAGATGATGACGAAGATAGTGGTAGTCACCAAGAAGGTTCAAGTGATATTAGCTCTGACGAAGAAATAACTAGTGATGAAGAAGATTAGTCTGGATACATAATAGGCATAGACTGTGTAAAAATTATAAACAGTTGACGATTAATAATGAAAGGAAATTGTAGTCAATTATAGTGTAGCCATGATTCGGATGGACCAAAAATAAAAACTGAAGAAAGCGATAAAGTAAGCTTATAAGTGGCTAACCTAAAAAAAAAAAACTCGGACGTAGACTTATAGAAAACTTGGTTTCATTATTATAAGAATGATGAACAGTCAAAAAAATTTGATTCCATCGAGGATCGAACTCGAGACCTTCTCTGGGTGAGAGAGACGTCATACCGCTAGACCATAGAACCTATTTGTTGGAAAAAAAATTTACAATTACTACAGGATTTGCAGCATGGGTTTTGATATTAATCTAGAACAACCATGAATATAGATGTGTTTGCGCCAGCATTGAAATATCATTTAATTATTAAATGATTGTACATTTAAAATATTGTTTCCACATATAAGCATCTGGATTTTAAAAATTTTTGTTTTTAAAAATTTTACAAAAAAAATCCATAATTGCAAGAGAACAAAGAATAATTAAAGTGGCAAACTTTATTGAATATGGTAAACAACATTTATTCTTAAAGTAGCCATCCAATTTCCCTTATGGAATTTAAAAGCCAAACTTCATGTTTTTAAGCCGGTCGATTTTTTAAATCCGAAACGATTGTACTTGCTACCACAACAAGTATAATATTCGGCAATACCGATAGTGTGCAAAACCCGAAAGGGTTGTGATAAAGTCTATAATTCTCGTGAAGGTCTTCATGTATACAAAATAAAGGTAATTAAACGAATTGGGTAATTTGTACCAAATTATGTGCGTCGTTCTAGAAAATACAACAGCGAACTCCGCCTCCCCTTTCAACCAGATCTATTGTAGTGATCACAACCAGTTTCCTACAGTGGCATAGTGTTCAGGTATCGTTCGTGTTCACGATCAATAATCCATAGTCTATGGATAATTGGGAGAGAGTTTTGTTTTGGAATTTTTTTTGGCTTATCCAGTGTACACAAATTATTCGGTTATGAGAAGACCGGATCACACGGCTTCTGTCAAATATATCAAAGATACTAAATAGTAGATGAGAAAAGAATACTGGAAAGCCGAGTGTTATCAAGCAGAGAACGAGTTATCCAAGGCACGAAAGCTCATTAAAACTATGTAGCATCCTTTTGCTCGTCTGGATAGGTGATTTTCTATTGTTGTAAAGATGCTGGTTGATCCATCACTCATCACTCATCGAGCTGCGGTCAGTATTATGTAAACATAATTTTCCAAATCAAGTGATTCTAAGAATAGGGCATTAATAGCCATGATATAAAAAAAACTACCTTGGGGGGAATTTTTTTTTTCTGGTTTTATATCAATTCTAAACAGACGCTCTTGATATAGTAATCATGAGATTAGAGTTAGCCATCTTAAGTGCCTTGGCATCGACCGGGATTGTATCGGCAAGCCATTTGAACCATTACAAAAGAGCTAATGATCAACGGACCAATGTGCTAGAATTTCAGAACTTTGGATATTCTGGAAGATACCTGTTGGTATCGGAATTGAAAAATGTTGATTCTGATAGTTGCACTTGTTCATTGAGTGACAATCAAGTATCCTTCAGTGGTCCCAACACTCCGCTCAATGAAGCTGTGTCAGTTCATTTCAGGGGCCCATTGATTTTGAATCAGTTTGCAGTCTATGTAACTGACGAGTTCACTCATGGACAAAACACATCCGCCGAATGGAACAGAATAGCCTACTACAACTCGTCTTCTGGCACTGCTCAAAACGTCACTTTCCTCAACAATGCTGGTGATGTTTCCAAATGTCTTGGTCCAGCCTTGGCGTATGCTGGTGAAAATGGTACTGATAAGGCCAATTCTGCCACAGTTTTACCAAGTAATGTGTTACTTTCATCCAACGAAGAAATCTCCATCTTTTCCAATCTCACTTGTGGTGATTCTGGTTTTAATAACGATTGTGGAGTTTACAGAGATGGTATTCCAGCATACCATGGATATTACGGAACCGTGAAAACTTTCTTATTCGAGTTCCAAATGCCAAGGGAAACTAGTACCAATGAAAATATTTCCAACTACAATATGCCTGCTATTTGGTTATTGAATGCACACATTCCTAGAACTGCCCAATATTCTTTGAATGCCAATTGTTCTTGTTGGAGATCCGGATGTGGTGAATTTGACATTTTCGAAGTGAAGAACTCTACCCAGGCTGGCCAATTGTTCACTACCATTCATGATTATCAAGGTACTGATGATGTAGAAGAAGGTATTCAAGTCGATGGTTACATTCCTAGAGACTATGACGCTACCTATAGAGGCGGTGTTAGTTTTGATTCTGAAGGTAATGCTGTTGTGTGGGTTTCTAATTCCACTTCTTTTGATTCCACCGTCAGTGGTTCTGATCTCAATGGATGGATTTCCGGTGCAGGTAATGTAGTGTCTGACAGACTTCAATCTGCAAGTTTGGCACCTGTGTCAGGTTCTAGTTCTAGTTCCAAATCGAAAAAGAGTGATGGTAATATGGTCAATGTTGACACATTACTTAACAAGCTTGCTGTTGCCGTTGTAAGTGGCTTAATTTGGATGTTCTAAATAATGTGTATATGAAATAGAAGAAACGCAAAGTCGAATTGAGTAAAATTTAAGTATGAACAATCGCCTGAATGTTCCAAAGGATTTAATAGAAATATAAAACTAAAACAGGCTACAAACCCTAGGGAAGTTCTACTAGTTAGTGGACCACTGTATCAGTTAGACATTTGACATTCCATTTGTTCTACGTAGACACTACAATATCTCTTGTATGCATGCTTTCAAGCACTTCTATTTTGCTTAATTACTGGGCTTTTGGGCGTACCCTCGAATGTATACTCAATTGCGCATCTTTCCATATATGGTGGTCGAATTGTTTATCGCGGTGATGTTGACATCAAATTGTGTGCATCCCTTTCGACATGATTTTTAGCGATTTATTGTCAAAAATTGCTATCGGCTGCGAAACAATAAAAAATGGCTGAACCCAAGACAATTTCAGTTGCTTAGCTATGGCCTGGACTCATCGATTCATACCCACAGTGCTACTAGAGCTATTGTATATATATATATATATATATGTAGTCGGACACCCACGAAGCAATGGATCGAAGCGATGCAATTTCCTGTTTTTTTGGCCCTTATGGGCATCTTGACAGTTACCTCGGCAGTCCCTACCAAAATTGTCAGAAGGGACAGCTTGAGTGGAAACTACTCAACTCTGATTCAATCAGTACCCACAAAAAGTCCTAACGTATCTACGTCGGATGTATTTGACCAATTATCCAATAATTTATGGAAGAGGTGGTGGAATGATTCTACTGGAGAATTTTCGGATAACTGTGATGGCCAGGGCCAAACCAACTTATGGTCTGCTGCTGTGGGAGGAAGAGCCATTGACTTCACCAAGGATACACTAAAAGCAGCAAAAGTTGCTAATGTTTACTCCAGGTACAAGAGCAGTTCGTTAGGTGGATATTCGGCCAGCCAGGCTAGAGATCAAGACGTTTATACCGACGATGATGGCCAATTGGTGTGGACCTTAATCGACTCTTTTAAATTGACTAGCAACTACACCACTTTATCAGACGCAACCAATCTTGTTTATTATATCGAAGATCAGAAGAACCCTGAGCAAGGGGGAATCACCTGGGTCTATAACGGACAATATATTGCCCTGATATCTACCTTAGAAGCTTCTTTAGCAGCCTTGAGATTATATGAAGTCCATCAAAATCAAAGCCTTATCGATTTTGCGAAATACTGTCTTAATTGGACCTTCACAAAATTATATGATTCGAATGCTGGACTAATCGATGATGGTGAGAACTCCCAAGGCCAAGTCAATACCGGTAAATTAACTTATACCACCGGTGTGGCGATGTCTTCGTATGCTTTACTCCTGAAATTAGACCACACTCAAGATTGGAAGTCAAAAGCAATTGAGTTAGGTGTCCGTGCTCTTGGAGCAGGTAAACTTGACAGTCAATTTTTTACTAACCAATACATAAATGATGTACCTGATCATTCACATTTATTTTATGGCGGACTAGCTGATATTCTAGACTTTACTAACCCCGAAGGAAGCTACCAACAGGATGCTTATAACCTTTTCAAAAACGAATTAGTGAGAGAATCAAGACATATATACGATCAGTACAATTACTTGTTTGATTCTTGCACTGCCACTCAAAATTTTGATACCTTATTAACATTTGCAAGCTTAACACAGATCTTCTACCAGGTTAATAGAATTGTTGATCGGATTTGAAAACGTGCACATCAATCAAGATGGTGGCTTGGTCTACTTTGACATGTGGGCAGTGAGAAGGGTCCGTTTGGGACACCGATAAGAGAATTCTCGCGCGTTTGAGTCTAGATTTTTATATTCTTATTTTTATATTCTTATATACCAATAGATAGCTTATGCACGTCAAATTTGACCAGATTCTATTCCATATGTGTAGAAACACTGTTTACTAGCTACATTGATTTGTTTATATTTATGTTTATTGAATTATTGGAATTATCAATAAGGCTAGAATTTAGTTTTTTTTCGGATTTAAATGTTAAGAAGCTCGGTCTATGTACTTATAAAATTTACTAATCGTAAAATTGCTTCACACAATTTCTCATTGCCCCTGTAGGGAATAATCCTGTTGTTTAAATCAACGTCCGAAAAATAAGTGGCTAAATTTATCACTGGAACATTATTTTCGAAGAAAATAACAGGGCCGTGGTCCCGAAGTAGCAAATATGACTGAACTGATGCATTTGCATAATCAAGTTCTGCATTTTTAAGTTTCGTTAAGCCATCTCGAATCGTTCCAACATACTGGTCTTGTATTACATCTGGAAGTTTTGGAATGAAGGAGGTCTCGCTCTTGAGAGAGTTGCCATTTCGATGGGCCAACTTCTTCGGGAAGAACTTGAGATCCTTCCTTTGAAGAACCATGGTTTCGACATACTTTTTGTTGTTGATTATATAGTTTGAATTGAACACCCCATCTACTGGTATTATCGAGTATTTCCCCCCCTGTTTCTCATCCCTGTCGGATATTTTCAGGTACTGTACAGCCAACTGTACCATTTCTCCCTTAGGAAATCTTAACGATGATCCATCGGCTTTTGTGGTAATTAAAGCTTGTGCAAATGGACTACTTGACAATTGATAATGCCCAGACTTGTACAACTTGCTATCATGTATGGTCTTGATCCAAGATCCAGGGTTTGTAAACACCGGATGTTTCAAGTATCCCATCCCGTCAACGTAAACAGAATGCCAAATGCGCTAATAGGTGGTATTGTATCAGATTTGTGGCGATTTTGGATATAAATCGCACTGACTTTATGGCTGATGTTATATGTTTGCCCCACTTTTGTTTCGCGAACTTCCCTGAGGGCTTTTGTGCCGCAAACTTAATTACTTGCCTCACTAAGTAATAGTTTATCAGAAGCCTTGGTGACTCCTCGTTACCAATCCTAAACTTGCAGCAGCATTAACTTACATCACTTTCCGCCATCTTCATACTTCTGCATGCGGTAATGTTTTTCACCAAGAACGAAGCTTAGGTCGCTGCATGATTAGCCAAGTTTTCGAGTATGTTTCACCAGATATATAATAGCCTCCTGTCACCTTTATGATTTATAAATCGCTATATCCACCATATTTTGGTATATTCTTGTGAGGTAAGGTAAAATGCAATTTCTTTTATTATTTATGATCATATTGCAGGTGAGTGCCTTCCCGGTGCGAAGGGATTCGCTAGGAAATCCAGATTACGGCCAGATTCCTGGGGTATCCAATAGCAATATGGAGGCACGTGCATCAGATTTCTCAGACAGATTGATGACACTGATTTCCTCGATCCTTTCGCGGTTTGGTTTTAATTTTGGCAACCAAAATGGTGATAACCAAAATGGTGATACGCAACAAAACCAAAATCAGTTTGGCCAACCTACACAAAATCAACCAGCTACAACAAATGCTATAACATTCGGTCCAACAAATTTACCATCTTTTGGTGGAGTGTTCCCAACCAACCAACCCAACCAACCAAATCAACCCAATCAACCAAACCAACCCAATCAACCCAATCAACCCAATCAACCCAATCAACCCAATCAACCAAACCAACCAAACCAAGCAAACCAACCCAGTCAGTCTCAAACCAACCAACAACCTCAAACTACCCAACCATCCCAACAACCTCAGACTACCCAACAGCCACCTCAATTCACTTCCTCCAGTGATCAGCCAATTGTTGCAACTTCGGAACCCGCACCAGCATCAGCACAAGGTACAGGTGCACCCAGTGGAAGTGATCCAAGTATCAAGCAAGTCCCTGGCTCTTCCTCAGGCGACACTTACCACCAATTATGGGCTCGCTTTTGGGATCTGTCACTGTCCAAATGGAACAACTTAGATTCAAAATGTCAAGGTTCTTTTGAAGAACCTGTGGTATGGGATCAAGCTGTGATCGGAAGATCAATCACTTCGTCTGGAAGCAACCAACAAATCGATTTGACGATCTCAAATCTTGAGCAATACAAGAACAAAGGTTTGGGTGTCTTTTCAGCCAGCACCGCTGGTAACAATGATATCTATATGGACGATAATTCTCAAGTTGCTTGGGTTTATATCGACGCCTACAAAAAGACCCAGAATAGTCAATATTTGCAAACCGCTACTGATATAGTCAATTTCTTGAAACAACAAAGCACTTCCGATGGTGGTGTTTACTGGCAATATCAACATTCTTATGTTGCATCTATTTCAACTACTGAAGCAGCGTTGGCTGCAATCAGTCTCCATGAAATCAACAATGACGAATCATTAGTTTCTTTTGCCCAAAACTGTATGAATTATATGTTCAAAAACCTCCAAGATCCTTCTGATCACTTATTCTATGATGGTATCAATACGTCAAACGGTAATGTCAACAAAGGTAAGCTCACTTATACCGTTGGTTCTGCCATAAGTGCTTTAGTTAAATTGAATAAAGCCACAGGAAATGAATACTGGCTTAATCAAGCAGTGACATTAGCTAATGCCGCTACCAATAAAAATGGTGCTTTTTACACCAGTGGTTATTGGAATAATTCCTTAAAGTATGTCTATCTTTTATTTAACGGATTAAACGATTTGATTGGCTCTGGAGTCTCTCAAAGCGGACAATATAGTTCTGAAATCAAAAGACAAGCTGCTTTTATTTACACCTTTATTCAAGATCCTTCTGATCAAGGCCTTTACTTTGGAGATATTCAAAGTGGCTCTAGTCAAGCAGTTGCTCATTATAAGCAAGCTGTTGGATCCAGTTCAATTCAACCTGGAAACAATCAGATATGTGGAGGTGTTGTTCAAAAATCATTAATCAATAATGCTGCTGCTCAACAGATCTTACTGTTAGTGTGAAGATTAAGAAGTACCAAATTAAAATGTTTATTTATTTCATAATACCCTTTCGCAATACCCAATAAATTAGAGATCCTTTAGACTGGTTTACTTGATTTCTTTTCGCTTGGCTAGAATTATTAGTTTAGTGTTTGCGCTATGTGCTAGATTGTATTTGAGTTCACAGTGGGTGATATCACCTAAATATACGCAATTATAAGCATTTTATTGTTTACCTAGATCTACATATTTAAAATTGTATAATTCTATGTGTCTTCTTAGCTTCTTCAAGTGAAAATGCACGTTCCGCTTGATGCCATCTTTCATGTAGTCTTCCATACATCAAAACCAAATTTGGCTCGTCACCAGGCGAATCATTGACTTCCTTTTTACCAAATAACCTTCCCTTTTCATCGGCCCACTTTTCAAAGGTGATTTTATCCCATTCATCAGGTTTGTTGAAACCCAATCTTTTCAACTTTGGTGATTTTAGAGGTTCAGGATCAATAATTGATGGCAACTTTGGTTCTGTGAAGTAGATCAATACTAACCGAGTAAATTGTTTCTGATCATCAGGAGGAGAAACGACTCTATGGATAGAGGATTTGAAGTATCCACCAGTGATGAATTCAAAAGCATCTCCGATATTGACAATCAATCCACCAGGAGTATGACCAACGTATTTCCATTCTCCACTAAAATAGTCTCTTATTTGGAGAGACAAAATAGGTTGTGACGTAATAAAGGTGAACGCAGTACTATCCGAATGACCTCTAAGCCAATTTTTGTCGACTTTTTCCTCATCCTCTGGTTTCATACCACGATACACCATGAACCTACCAAAACCTCCACCGGAATTATAAATGTCACCATCTACTATCTTGAAGTAATTTTCCCAAAGAAATCCTTCGGGAATTTCCAAAATGATATCACATAATATAGTCAATTTACGAAGGATTTCAAGGTGCAAATAACGGAAATAGCTGGCGATTTCTGGTTCATGGGCTTTGACAATTTCTGGGTATTCTCTTTTGGGGTTGAAAAAATTTTGGTTCGTCATCTCTCTGAAATTGTAAAGTTCGATAGAGTCTGTAACTCCATTCTTCATTGACCAATATCCCTTTGGCTTGAATCCAGCACCCCTTTCTCCCCCAAGTGACACCGATCTATCTTCAGCATCCGAAGTTAAAGCACCAGCTAAGTGCTGACGCTTCACATCTTCTGGTAGTTCCAAAGTGGATTGAGCAATTGATCTTAAATGATCAAAAGATTCAATACTAATTCCATGATTTACAAGTGTAAAGAATCCATAAGTTGAAAGCGACTTTTCCAATTGACCAGCTAATTCCTGTCTATCTTTAAGATACTCTGGACCTTCCTTGAATTTAGAAAGGTCAATTGCGTTCAATTGTAAAGTAGGCACGTCAGTCTTGGATGGCTGAGCTTCATGGAATTGACGGAAATTGTATTTCTTGTCAACATCTGCAACATTTAATCCCTTGTAGGTAGGGTTGGGCGGACTACTTAATGACATTTTGACTATTGAGCAAGTTTGAAATTAGAAAACGAATAAGGATCTTTGCCTCCTTATATCCTGTTTTTAAGTTTCACCTGATCGCCAATCATACCTTTTGGGATCTCAAAAGTTAAACTATTGCAGCCACAATTAGCAGCCACACACTGATTAAGATTGAAGTTCAGGTATTTAGTCACGTGACACACTATCATCTTTTCATTAGTGTCGCAAATTTCCGTTTTTGGTTGGTACTAATCACCAATAAGCAAGACAGTAACGGCGAATGACGAAAGCCGATCCGATATTTTGTGCAAAACCGGGTTTATTGGACAGGATTGTTGACGTCGAATATTTCCTGGAGCAGAGCCGAGGTTTTTTTGATTCCGATTATGTACATTTCTCTCAGTTCATCTCTGCAGGCCTCTGGTTTCATTCTATACACCTTTTTGAACATCTTTTGCATCTTTTTAACAAGAAGTGAGTCTTCTTTTCCAGTATAAAATTTCATCACAAGCGACCCATCTGTCCGGAGTAAATTACTGGAAAGTATAATGGCACCATCACATAATTCCATACTAGCAAAGTGATCATTATCCTTGATTCCAGAAGTATTGGCCATCATATCACTCAACACCAAATCTACTGGTTTAGAATCCTGTGATGTGATGGATTCACTGTCAAAGAAATTTCTTATTTGTTGATGTGTTTTCCTGGAAAGAATATCTCCTTGAATGAAATGGCTTCCCTGTGGAGGACTACAATCAATCAAATCTACTCCTAATATTTGACATTGTTGGTTGAGCTTCTTCATTCTTTCAATGGCTACTTGGGTCCACGCTCCAGGAGCAAAACCCAAATCCACAATATGGCTGGTATGACGGTTGAACAATTTGAACTTTTTATCAATCTCTATCAATTTGTATGCTGCTCGTGATCTATAGTATTCTACTTTGGCCTGTTTGGTATGCGGATCATTACTTTGCCTATCAAGCCACCTTGTAGACGAGTTTGATTTATGGCGAACACGACCCGTTATAAATCCTGCATTGGGAAACCACCCACATCTACTTTTCCACATCTTTCGCTTGTTAATGAGCAACTACTCCACTTTCTCACTCTCACTATAGCACCTAGAGTATCTCATCTAGACTCCTGCATACAACCAGGCTGAATTTTTTTAAATCATCGCTGCTTTACTGGGATGCCCTATAGTAACTATCACAGCAGAATGGCCCAAGATCTTTTACAGGTATTGCTGGAAAGGCCCCACAGCATCTTTGAGCTCTTAAAGGCAGAGGGTTCTGAGAGCGATCAAAAAAGAAACTATTTCAATGAGTTAGTAAAGACGTTTTTAGATCCCATCACCAAAAAGTATTCAGTTTTAGATGAAATATATGTGGATGGATTGGACGCCACTCAAGTATTTGGCCAATCCAAGATGGTGTTGGATGGTGTTGACGAGGCCTTGATGGGGGCACAACTTCCGGAATTGAAGGACAAATACCAAGCAGAAGAAGCAGAAGAAGAAGCAGGAGATGACCAGTCAGAAGAAGTGGATGCAGAAGAAAAGGAAGACGATGAGGGGGCATTTGAAGACGACTTAGAAGACGAATATCAGCATAACCATGATGAGAATGATGATCATGAAGGTCTGGAAGAAGACGAGGAAGAATCCCACGATGATGTTGAAACATTAAATGAAGAGTTTGATGGGTTTGAAAACGAAAATCAATCCGATAACGAAACTCTTCATTCAGATCGTGAAACCGAACTCGTTGAATCAAAAAAGGATGCATTTGGATTGAACGACGGCTTCTTCGATATCGATCAGTTTAACAAGCAGATTTTAGCCATGGAAAATGAAGATGACAATGATAACGACGATGAAGAAGAAATCGACTATTTTGCTGGATCAGGCGATGAAGAAGAAGATGACGAAGAAGAAGATATGGCATACTACGACGATTTCTACGATAAGCCAGGTATGGTCAGAAAATCAAAGAATAAGAACTATGATGAAGATGAAGATGAAGAGGAAGAAGAAGCAGAAGAAGACGACAACGACGAAGAAGGGAATTTAAATGAAGATGAATATGATAATGCTGTTGGCTCCGCGATGCTTGATCTTTTTGCTGATGAAGATGCTGCTCCAAAAGCTAAAGATTCCACCCAACTCTCATCATTTGAGAAGCAACAACAGCAAATTCAGGCAGAAATAGCAAAATTGGAGGCTGAATTAGTTGCAGATAAGAAATGGACCATGAAGGGTGAAGTTCAAGCTAAACATAGACCACAAGACTCATTACTTGATGATCCAGAAACTGCTAATCTTGATTTTGATAGAACTGCTAAGCCGGTTCCAATAATCACACAAGAAGTCACTGAATCATTGGAAGATTTGATCAGAAGAAGAATCAAAGAGGAAGAATTCAACGATTTACCAAAGCGTCTTATTACTGATGTTTCAAAGTTTCACAACAGACAGAAATTCGAATTGTCAGAACAAAAATCATCGAAATCATTGGCTGAATTATATGAAGATGATTATAATAAGGTTGATACTCAAAAAGAAATCAGTGAAGAGGTCCAGAAACAACATGATGAAATCAGTGATCTATTCATTTCCTTAAACCACAAATTGGACTCATTATGTTCGGCACATTATATCCCCAAGCCTCATCAATTCAAAACCATTGAAATCAAAGTGAATGATAATGCTGCTTCCATTAATATGGAAGATTCTCAACCATTGCATGTTTCCAGCGAGTCAGCTTTGGCACCTCAAGAAATTTATAAGATTGGCGATGACAAGCCAACTTCCAACGGTATTCAAGGAAAATCACACGTGCAATTTAAATCAGGATTGTCATACTCCAAGGATGAGTTGTCTCGTGAAGACAAGCAAAGATTGAGACGGGCAAACAAGAGAAAGAGAGCCAAGGAATTTAGTGAAAGAAAAGAATTGCAAGAACAAAAATCCAAGCAAACTAAAGAAGCTCCAAACAAACGTCAAAAGGTGGGTGAGGTTGTGGATACTTTGTCTAGAGCCAAGAATGTTACTGTGATTGGCAAGAAGGGAGAAATGAGAGATGTTAAAGGTAATCTTAAAAAGTCACAAGGCCCCCAAACCTCTAATAATTTCAAATTATAGAGAGTACATAGGTGTATATTAGCATAATCAAACATAGAGTAGAGAAGTTGTAGGAAGGTAAATTTATTGGGGAGACTGAGATCGTTCTACATGAATATTTGATGTTCGGTGATTTGCAGGGGAAAGTCCATTGTGCATCAGGAAAATACAATAGGGGTACATACAATTGAAAGATAATGGTGGGTTAACCGATCCTCACTGAAAATTGACCGGAATAATTTTGATAGGGCCGTAATCGTTAAATTCCATATATGACCCGGCTATTGATACTCTCGAGTATGGTTGGGAAACGCGGCCATCGCGATCAGTATCACAATCTCCCATTTCACATGGTAAGAAACTCTGATCTATACAATTATCAGCCCATTAGACATGTAAATAGATACGTAGCCATGTAGATCCATAAAACGTTGATCTTTCTCCGGGTAGGTAACCTAGCTGTCTAACAATGCATCTGACAGTAGTTACTTTTGATTATTTCATCTCGTAAAATGCCACGCCTCAAACTGAAAATCTTTGTGTTTGGCATATATAAGGTACGAGATACTCTGGGGACCTGTGACAGATATCTTCTGAAGTTATATACCTAAATTGGTGTACATTGCTGTGCTATGATATCTTTTCGACTCTTATTAAAGGCTTTAGGTATACCGTATACCATAGCTAGAACAGTTATCCAATATTATACCACTGGTACTATCTATTCAACTACAAATGCCGAATTTGCCAATTCCTTGAAGAAAAACTTACATTTGGCTATATTGTATCAATTGTCAGGAAAATTGGCCAAATCAGATGCTTTATTTATTACAAATCCACTTTCTACATTTTTCGATAAATATTCCTCATCTCCCATGAGTAAAGGCTTGAAAAATTACGGTAAGAAACTCGATGATAATGCCTATTGGTTAGTACAACAGGATTTGGCAGAAAGAGAAGAAGTGTTGGTCTATGCTCATGGTGGAGGTTATTTGCTCCACATGTTTGAATCTCAATTTGTAAGTATTTTGGCTTTATACCAGGCCTTGCCAGAAAGTAGAAGGAAGAAAACCTCTATTTTATTGATCGATTATTCAACTACCGCGGTGGGTGATGTGTTTCCCACTCAATTGTGGCAAGGGATCCGTTCTTATAATAATTTGATTCAGCTAGGTTATAAAAATATTGATCTTGTGGGTGATTCTGCTGGGGCCCATTGGATTGTGAGTGTTGCCAGATATCTTGCTTATCCCGAAGAAGCCCAACAATTATCCGCTCAATATCCCCAGTTTGATTTCACCTTCCATGGCAAATTGCCCCAACCAAGATCACTCCTACTTCTTTCTCCATGGTTAGAACCAACTGCTCTTCATTATGTGTCAGAGATTCCGGGTGTAAATACTGATGGTGATTTGGGAGCCCGTGACAATTTAATGGGGGTATTTTATGTGGGTGAAAATGATCAAAAATCCATTGATAGATGGATCACATACACCAATACTGATTACGATAGTGACTGGGCCTTAGTAGAACCGATTGCCAAAGGTAATGTCTTGTTTGTTTATGGTGAAAGAGAAGTGTTAAGACTGGGCATTGAAAGATTCCACTCTATAATCAATAAAAAGGACAATATTGTTAGACACATGGAAAAAGGTGGCATTCATGCATCTCTTGTTTATGTTGAGGCTTTGAACTATACCGGTACTGCTGGAGGTAAAAGAGCTGTGGCAGGGGACTTTGATGGAAGATACTGTATCAATTTAATTGTGGATTTTTTGGAAAGATTTTGAACTCTCCAAATTTGGATTTGCAATGGATTAATTATTAATGATTATACCAATTGAGGTATTGACGAAGGTTTGTCTTTTGTTTACAATATTTGGTGGGACCTGATTGAACAATAGCTATTTATTTTCAATTGGGGTGCGTGGTTCTACTCGACAAAGACTTTGTTTTTTAATTATATAAACTTTAGACTGGATAAATACATAGACTGTTACTTGTAGTCGTCAAAGACCATTTCCTACAATTAAAAACAAATAAACATTACCATCTCTATAGAATGTTTTGTGTGTAGATATAACTTTGCTAACAATTGTATGTACAGCAATTAGGACATATCCAAGTGTATGGTTTGGACACATTCTATAAAATCCCGAGGTTACGAATGCATGCTTATGGATGTAATTTCAGGACTTTGCTTCAACATTCATATGATATCGCATACAGGACAGTAGAATGGTCATATTTGGACCCCTGAAGCTACTAGGTAGTTCCTGGTTTGACGGGTTTGCGTGGGACTCACAACGGTCTTCCAGATCAGGAATTGTTATTAGGTGCAGTAAAACAGGCACCTTGCATATGGTGTCAGGTGTCATTTATTGCCATATTACCTCATGTTATGTTCAGTAACCGAATAATCTTTACAACCCCTCCCAGTTTATTTTAAAGGGTTACAGGGTCACCCTTCAACCCCTCAAAGTGTCAAGCAAGAGCATAATTTTGCTAGCAATATTTGAATTACTGAAATGTTAAAACCACAGATTTTGCAAGCAAGCAATGATTTCCTTACTCGAAAGGTGTATTAGTAAAATCTATTAGTAAAATGTTCACCCTTGCAGGCTCGGTGTTCACAAGTTAGTAGGCAGTGACTTTAATGGCCAAATATGGAAAAATCATGGGCCCAAAAATTCTGGTATCGTAACGCGGAAAGGTTCCAAATTTTTGGGTGAGCCATTCATTATGGCACGCCAGAGTGGGAGAATACCAGCCAGATGGCAAGGATTTAACAAGAGTGTCATCAGTTCTGACTAGTTTTAAATCAGGGTTGTAGTCAGTCCGAAGGTACAGTTGGACCGAATTACCGAATAATCGTCGTATAAAGTTTCGAAGGGGCGAACTTTTTCATACAAAGACCAATTGGGGATAGTAATGATTGTATGCATGCAGTCTTAGTTTCGCTATTCCCTTAATTAAAAGGATACTGCCACATTGTTACACTTCAAGGCTTAGATTAAAGGGTTCATAATAAAGCTCCAAAGCCATTTCTTTTTTAGGGTGGAGAGGGGGTAAAGGGTGGTCGGATACCTTGATTTATAAATAAATATGAGGCTATAAGACTAAATCAACTTAATTGCGGAGCAAGGTGGTTAATTCTTCATCTTATATAAATATCGAGGTTGTTGCCCTATTCCAGTAATTTTTAAAGAGCACAAATTTCTATTTGATAGTTGTATCTTGTCAGGTAACAGAGTCAACTACATACCCATTCGCTAGACAGACACAACATCATGAGATTTGCAACTTACTTGGCAATCTTATCTACCTTGGCATCTGTTCAAGGTGCCTATGCACCCTCTCAGCCATACACTACCTTGACTCCATCTGGAACAATTCCAGCTTCGATTAGTGCCTTGACTGATTTTGATGGTTCTTTCGCTTTATCCATTAAAACTCTTCTGACCAACTCAGCCGCAGTTTCTGCTGTTGCTTCTGCTGCCAGTGCTAAAGGTGACCATAAGGAAAAGGCAACTGGTGAAAAAGAAATCAAGGCTGGTGTCAAGGCTGTTGCAGCCAACCAAATTTCTGATGGTCAAGTCCAACAAGCAACTGGATCTGCTGCTGCTGTTGTATCACATCACTCTGCTGCCGCTGTCTCAATTCTTAACCAGATCACTGATGGTCAACCTCAGCAACAAAGCGGTGCAACCGCTGCTAGACCTGCTCCTCACACAACGGCTGCAAAATCCGTGGTTAACCAAATTGGTGATGGCCAACCTCAACAACAGACTGCTGCTGCTGCTCACACTGCCCCAGCTGCTCACTCTGTTGTGAACCAAATCGGTGATGGCCAACCTCAACAACAGACTGCTGCCCCAGCTGTCCACACTGCTTCTGTTGTGAACCAAATTGGTGATGGTCAACCTCAACAGCAAACTGCTGCCCCAGCTGTCCACACTGCTTCTGTCGTCAACCAAATTGGTGATGGTCAACCTCAACAGCAAACTGCTGCTCCAGCTGTCCACACTGCTTCTGTTGTGAACCAAATTGGTGATGGTCAACTTCAACAGCAAACTGCTGCTCCAGCTGTCCACACTGCTTCTGTTGTGAACCAAATTGGTGATGGTCAACCTCAACAGCAAACTGCTGCTCCAGCTGTCCACACTGCTTCTGTTGTGAACCAAATTGGTGATGGTCAACCTCAACAGCAAACTGCTGCTGCTGCTCACACCTCTCCAGCTGCTCACTCTGTTGTGAACCAAATTGGCGATGGTCAACCTCAACAACAACACTCTGCTGCTGCTCAATCCAAGCCATCTCCTACCACTGCCAATGTTGCTAACCAGATTGGTGATGGTCAACCTCAACAGCACTCTGCCGCTGCTGAATCTAGAACCGCTCCAACCACTGCCAGTGTTGCCAACCAAATTGGTGATGGTCAACCTCAGCAACACACTTCTGCTGCTGCTGAATCCAGGGCACCTGCTCACCCAACCTTACTTTCCACTTTGCTGACTGTCAGAACCGGTACTAGAACCCAAAGCACTGCTGCAGGACAAGCCACCCAAGGTTCTGATGGCCAAATTAGTAACTCTAAAGGTGCCCAAAACACTAGTGACTCTTCATCCGACTCTCCAGTCGAAGAAACTTGTACAGGTCCAAATGCTTTAACTGTTACTTTGAAGAATGGTATTCTTCACGATTCTAAGGGTAGGGTTGGAGCAATTGTTGCAAACAGACAATTCCAATTCGACGGTCCACCACCACAAGCTGGTTCTATCTACGCTGCTGGTTGGTCATTAGTTCCATCTTCTTACAAGGAAGATTCTACCACTAAGCATCAAGCTGACAATGCAACCAAGCCAGAAAAGAGAGAAGATGGCGAAGGCTTAAAATTAGCTTTAGGTAAGCAAACCACTTTCTACAAGTGTGCTTCTGGTGACTTCTACAATTTATACGATGAAAGTATCGGAAGCCAATGTTCAGAAATTGAAATTGAAATCTTGAAGGCTGTCAAGTGTTGAATCAGCTGTAACTGAATTTGATTTATTGGATTTTATTCATTCAACCAAACGTTAAATAAATCTTTCGGTTCCGAAAATGGAAATCTTAAATTATTGCATCTATATAGACTTTTCTTAGCACGAGCTACCGCTCCCAGTTTTGATCAGATCAAAATTAATCATTCATTAAAAGCAACTAGTTAGTATACGATGTTTTCACTCATACATTTTGCCATGTAGTACCAAAAGTAGTTTCACGTGCAATAAATCGTGACCGGCTAAGCACGTGAGAATCTTCAACAAGGTCCGTGATAGTTTAGTGGCTAGAATTACCGCTTGTCGCGTGGTAGACCGGGGTTCAATTCCCCGTCGCGGAGTTTTTTTTTTTTTCACTACACTATCTTTTTATTACCTGCAAAATTTAACTTTTAGATCCAAGACCTTCAATTAGCACTATCTAATACCAGAACAAGCATATACAACGGGACAATACCATGATACCGATAATACGTCGATACTCAAGCAAAACCAACTCGATTAGTGAAGCGTTCAAGGCATCGATGTCAAGAATAAGTGCACAAGCAATGATCTTAACATCAGGAACATCAACGAAAGACATACTGGCACTACATGGAATGACATTATCTTCAGTAACTTCGTTGTCGATATTTCCTAGTCCATTACTTCAATTCAACCTTCATTTACCGTCATACACCTCTCAAGCATTACATGAAAACAAGTATCTTGCAATTCATCTACTTCCTCCAACACCGCAATCGGCAATTCTTGGAAGGATTTTTGCTAGTGGAGTGAAAAGCAATGAAAAAGTAGTGAATGAAGATGGCGAATTTTTCCATGAAAGAACAACTCCCTTTACAAAATTAACTCAAGATCAAGATTGGGCATTTCATAAAATGGCTGATGACATTTGCATTCCCATCCTTAAGAACAGTGAACGTGTTTTCATTTGTGAGACCAACGGAAACTTTTTGGTTGGTGACCATGAAATTTGGGTGGTTGATGTTCTTGATATCAAAGAAAACAAGGATTATCCTAAAGAAACAGGAGGTTTATTATATTTCAATCGTGCATTTCATAAAATTGGTGGACAAGTACTATAGTCCATTGGATACCACCAATAGTATATCAGCATATAAACATGACATGGGACACCGCTGCCCATATATATAATGTAAATAATTGATGACTAAATCTTATACTAAGTATGCATCGTCTACACAGTATTACTTCGTCACTTTGTTCATATCGACGAGCTATGTACATCTCAAATAACAGTTCTTTTCAAAAAATTATTCGCAGCCATTCATTGTTCATTTAACCATCTACTGCATTCTTGTCTCAAGTTTTCTGTTTCCTGTTTCACTCTTGGGAGAATTGTTTCATACTTTTCACTTGTTCGTTTATTTCTCTTGGAAAACTTGGGTAAAATTTCAGTTTTCTTGATACCCTTTAATTCATTCTTCAAGGATTTGATTTCGTCCAATTTTGATGATTGTTTATTTAATAACTTTTGATTCTTGCTGGAAATAATGTGAGCATCGCTTTTGACTGATTTTAATTTCGATTTCTCAACCTTGATTCTATTTTCATATTCGGTAGCGATTTTTTCCAATGTACTAATCTCTTTCAAAAAACCTTTTTCCTTCATCTTGAAATTGTGCTTGCTTTCAATTTCTTCAGCCTTTGCCAATTTAATCGATTCGTTCAATTGCTCGATTTCATGCTCCAACTGAATAACGGAATGTTTGAGGCCCTTTAATTTTCCAAATGCTCTCTGATCACTCGACATCTTATTACTATATTTAGAAATCTTGTTCTTCAAATTATCAATGCTATTCTTCATTTCTGTTAATTTTTTATTCTCATCTCTTTTGAATTTCTTTAGTTTTGCCTTCAAGGTACTCAATTTTTTGATATTTGAGACCAAAGAGATTTGTAAAGTTTGCAAAGAAGAATTTTCTGCTAATGATTTATTAAGAACGAGATTTTCATTATCATTGGTTGTGTTAATAATAGAATGATTCAAAATTTGATCTTCGAGCACTAGGTCAATTTCATATTGGAACAAAGTAGTCAATCCATAAATCACCAATTTTATGTCTGTTACATCTGAACGAATTAACTTGAAATATGTCCAATTAACATTGTTCAACCTGACCTGAATATTACTTGAGTCGATTCCTTTGAGTTCCAGAATATTCAATAGATGAAGGACTACTTTTGAGTCATCGATTAACATGGTAGCTACCTTGAGACGTCCGGAGAATTTCGATGGCGAACAGTTTTCATCCTGAGCCTTGATAAACTTACCACCATTGTTTTTGTACCTTGTTCTTTCCCCGAGAAACACGTCTGGATTCTTCAAAATAGCTTTACATGCAGCTAAGATAGACCAAAAAGGTTGGATAATGATGGTGTTTTCAATGGTTGTAATGTTGGGAGAAACAGTTGTGGTTGTTAATGAGGTCGATGTTGAAGTTGTTGAAGAGGCTGTAGTGGTGGATGTTGTACTTCCATTGATTAAGCCATTACCAGTGGTGGTATTGGAATTGTTGGTATTATTCAATGTATTGCTGATGTTGTTGATTCTAAGTTTGTTTTTCAAAACCGTTAATCTGCTATTGAATGGAGAGATGATGAAATTTTCAAAGTTTTTAATGGCCACCGAATTGATTGGTCGGATTTCCTTTGATTTTTTTGTTCTAGACTCATCCACTGTTATATCTAATAATTTATTTTCATCACAATTGATTGAAATATCATCAAAAACATTTGATATGGAATTATGAACGGTGTGAGGTTTTTTAAAAATAGATGAGCTTATGATATGGATTGATAAAAACAAATATAATTTGGTTTTATAGCTTGAAAAATTATAATTTGTGATGTAGGATAGATTGCTGTTATATTTATCGATGAGATCAAAGAATCCATTCAACCACCGGATCAAATAATTAATATAATTTATGATGATAAAACATATGATGGAATTGATCAAACTGCTGTTGAAGTACTTTTTATCATCATCATATTGAATTTTCGAGGAGAGTTTTTTATTGGAAATAGTGTTGATATAATTGATTGAACTTGAGCCAATTAAATCGCTGGAAATGATTGCTTTTGCAAAAATGATGATATTGTTGAAATGACTTTTCTTATGGATGAACAAACTCAATCCTCCAAAGATGGAGAAATTTAATAACAACACTTTGATCAAATTCAAGGTAAAGCGTCTGATATTAAAGATTATGGGGTCTGAGTTGTCGCCAATTAAGAAGTTGATAAAAAGCTTACCCCCAGCGAAATTTGAACCTAAGAGGGTATGAATTATCAAAAGACCCAAGGAAATGCCATGAGGTAATGACGATAAAATCATCACCAAGGACACTATATCTCTTAAGGAAGAGGTGGGGAGAATGGAGGAGGTGGATGAAAGGGGGTATTGGTGATGGTATTGATGCTGGTGATGCAGAAAGAATTCCTTGTCCTTATTTTCCGAAGAATTAAGTGAAGGCTCTGACAATGTTGGAGATGGCGATTGTTGAGAATGATGAGATTCATGAGAATGATGGGAAAGATGGGACGGATGTAGATGCAGATGCAGATGGGGATGGGGAAGATGAGGGTAGCCAGAAGACGATCCAGTATGCTGAGTGGGTAACTGCAGAGAAATCAGCAGTGAATGAGATTGCTGCTTCTCATGGCCATTACTGTTCAGTTGATGCATCTATATAAGGCCAGTATTTTTGCACCAGGAAAATCAGTGATGATTCACAAGTAGTTTATTGCCATAAACAAAAGAAATTACAAGAATTTTGGATGGTTCAAGGGACGTTTGTGGGCGATGCTGGAGGCCGACGGGGCAATTCAATGTTTCGTATAATCTTGTGAGTATGAAACTAATCCAGGTTCTCAATGTTGGCAACTATATTGATAAAAAGAGACACAAAAGAAGAAAATTTTTCCCATATGTCAAAATTGAAACAGTTTGATTGGGGAACACACACGACGGAGTCGGGCCTTATATAGATTAGATAACTATTATATTGACTTACTCAAGCAGGTCCAACCACTTAACAACCCTATGAATCTACATATTGGACCAAGCCAAAAATTTATTATGTAATATTGGGACCATCTCAACTACTAATAGCCATCACCAAATGGGCACCAAAATCAATACTGTACCAGTCGCGAAAAATGCACCATTTTTTGTCTTAAAAAATAGCCACCATAGACAGGAGCCTCGGGATATAATCAGGGTCGTGGGGGCGTGAAATCACGTCTTTTTTAGTGTAGCGGTCGTGCCCCGGGATCAAGTCCGGGTAACACGTGATCAAGAACAGAAAAAAACATCACCACTCACCACCAGTAATCCCACCTACCCAACACCTATACTTAAAGAAAATAGATACACAAAATTAATGGTGGCACAAAACTGACTACTGGATTCTTAGATTTCAAACACTACGATTAAACTCTCTTGAAGCCTCCTTCATCTGACCCGTATTCTGTTGACCCGTGCACTCCCTTTGGTTTCCGACCCATCCAAAATCTTGTATCTCGACAATTTGTTTGAAATTTGTCCAATCACCGCTCGAAAACTTTTCAACCATTGATTTCCCCCCCCCCCCCCCCGCCAAAAACTCCGGTAGAAGTCGAAGATGATGACCATTCCCAACGATGACCATTCGTCTCTCACCGAGGACGATGCTGCTGCTGCCGTGGCTGCTGCCAACTCCGCAGTGGTGAACATTCCTCATTTGAAAGACGAAGAAGCTCAGCAGCTTCATCAACAATACGTTCAACACCAGCAGCAATTCCACCACCCTCATCAACAACAGCAGCACCACCATCTTGCCCACCCTCAGGTTCAAAACCAGCCTACCCAATCACAACCTCCTTCCGTACAATCCCTGCTGCTTCCACCTCCTTACCTGGTTCAACAACAACACCATCAACAACAACAACAGCAGCAGCAGCAGCACCATTTGCACCAGCAACAGATTCCCCAACAACAACATTTGCACCAGCCCCTTCATCAACAACCACAGCACCATGGTATTCCCCAAGTTCATCAACATCAGCATCAGCAGCTCCAACATCATCTTGCACAATTGGCCCAGGAACATCACAACCCTCACCAGCATGAACAAGATCATATCAGTGCTCAGCTCAGCCATCAATTATCTCATCAACACTACCAGCAACAGCAGCAACAACACCACCAGCAACAGCAGCAGCAACAGCAGCAGCAACAACAACCTCAGCACCATCATCAACTTCAACAACAACACCATCACCTGCAGCACCAACTCCACCCACAACAACCTCAGCCGCCATCACAGCAACCTCAACCACAAGGACAACGTCATATCCATCACCCTTTAAACCATGGTCATCACTTAGGAATGTTAAACCAAACCAACGAATCGGAGCTACTTGAAACACCAAGTAAAAAAGTGGCACCAAGATCAAGTGATTTATTTAGAGTCGGTCCTCAGTTCAGTGATACCAGACATCATCAAGACATTTACTGTAAACGGAATGATATGGATGTGAACCCTGTTCTTGAAGCTAGAATCGACCGTGGCTTTGAAATGGGCGAAAACGGTACTTGGATAGGCTACAAACGTAACTATTTTACTTTGGTCACTGCATTCACCTTGGAAAACTTTGATTTTGAACGGTTTATTCAAAATAAATTTTATACTTATGAAAAATCAACCAGAAGTGGAGAACCAGTTGGTGAAAACAAGGTTGAAATCAGCTACTTTGCAATTAGGCTTGTTGCCAAAAGCTCGGATAATGATGTTTCCATTAGTCTTATTCAACACACTGCTAAAAGAGATAAAGGGCCTCAATTCCCTCCTCCTATATATCCAGCAGTACCTGGTGATTTGCCAGACCATGAGACGGTCAAGGCTTCTTGTAACAAACGTAACGGAAGCAAAATTGAAAACATGAACAAAATTTTCTATTTTGATAGAGGAGAATATTACCATGATGCCAATTTAGACACCCTTAAGGATGAATCGATTCTTAAAAACTATCCGAGTGATTCAATTGCTCGAGTAGCCAGATTTGAAAGAATTCAATTCACTTCATCTATTAGAATCAAGTCTACTTCTGTGAATTCAAGATATTTCACATTACATGTGGAATTATTAGGAATCATAGAAGATGAAGATTTGCAAATCCAACCGATATTGTTGAGTTCCAT
This sequence comes from Suhomyces bribrorum, assembly GCA_030561385.1. Taxonomy (NCBI): domain Eukaryota; kingdom Fungi; phylum Ascomycota; class Pichiomycetes; order Serinales; family Debaryomycetaceae; genus Suhomyces; species Suhomyces bribrorum. The sequence goes on along the minus strand of JAKTXG010000057.1, from coordinate 18,055 downwards.
TGAAACGCCGCCTTTGATCATCAGAGGTCGCTCGCCTTCGAACTACCACAAGGAAAGAACCTCTGGATATAGAGGACATGTTCTGCAACAATAGTGCTGACTAAAGTTGTATTTTTTTTTTTTTTCTCCCTTACTGAGACAACCAAAATATGGTCATGGACTATTTCCTGATCAATTAGGATCAATTGTCATTTGATCTCTATATTGTATATGTATTTTTAGAACCAAAGATTTGTCACTGTAATTTACTGACGTTTTGAACCATTTCAATTCGTTTTCTTGACCTATTTTTTTTTTACCAACATCACCATTTATTTTGTTATTATTTTTTATATACTGTTTGAACTACATTACATAATTAGCAAATAATTTATATTGGGGGCGTGATTGACAATTCTGGGGCTTAAAAAAGGTCCGAGGAATTTCACTCCCTTAATGTAATTGGGTCTCTGCCGCCTGTAAAACTTTCCCAATCATTTTTGCAATGGTTGTATATAAACTCCTATTGTTAATTTTCACCCACTATAAACCAAAACCCCAGCCCCACTTCCATGCCCCGCCAGCCCCACTTCAGAAATTTGATTCTTTCCACTACTCATCTTCGTAATCACCAACCCCATACTTCAAAAATACACAAAACCTCTGTTAGCAGAGAGAGACAGAAAAAAGACAAGCCCAACTATTAAATAGGTTATTTTTTTTTTATACCACTCCTAACCTTCAAAAGCATACGTTCTTTTTTACCCATTTCTCTCTCTCTCCTAAGAGACTCACCTACCACCAGTGCTGATTTGAATAATTGTCGTGTTATTCATCATTGACTGTCCACTCCCATTTGAACTTGTTTGAATTCCATATTATCTGAGATCACCCCAGTCACCGCCCCGTCCACTTTGAATAGTTTTTGTCGATTTGATGTCGGATAAATCGATAATATCAAACGATATCGGGTATCGGAACTCACAAGAACCATCGAAATCTAGCCCCGAATCTACTTCAGTCACAGTACCGACGGTTGCTAGGATATTTAACCAAGGTCAAATCTCACCACTTGCCAATTGTAATGATCAATCGACCCCCGTGGAGCATGTCAAAGTCATCGATAAACAATCTTTTGAGTATGTCATAAGATCTGGAATAGCCGGTGGGATAGCTGGCAGTGCAGCAAAGACCTTGATTGCTCCATTGGATAGAATCAAAATCTTGTTCCAAACATCCAGTCCTGATTTCTTAAAATTTAGAGGCAAATTCAGTGGATTGTTTCGAGCAGGTCAAAAAATATGGGCTAATGATGGTGTTTATGGATTGTTCCAAGGGCATTCCGTCACGTTGCTTCGTATTTTCCCTTATGCAGCAATCAAGTTTGTTGCCTATGAACAAATTAGAACCATGTTGATACCTAATGACGAGTATGAGACCGTCATCCGTCGTTTTATGGCAGGATCGTTATCGGGATTAGCATCTGTGTTCTTCACTTATCCCTTAGATTTGGTAAGAGTGAGAATGGCCTTCGATACAAATCACATACCTAGAGATGGATCTTCTTTAGTTCAACATCATCATGGACGCATATCTTCCACCGTTAAAAACATTTTCCAAGAAACCCCTCCCCATAAGTTAAATGACCCTTCATGGTTGAAATTCCTGAGACATTTCTTTCCTCAATATTTGGTCTCCATTTCCAACTTTTATAGAGGATTTGCTCCCACTATTCTTGGCATGATCCCTTATGCGGGTGCTTCATTCTATACTCATGATTTGGTTCATGATGTTTTCAGATCAAAATACTTTTCAAAGTACACCGTTCAGCCCGCACCTTCTTCTTCCTCAGACTCAAGAAAAAACGTGGTGAAGGCAAAGGAAAACGTCAATTCAAGAGATTCAAGACAACCACTCAGAGCATATGCTCAATTGATCGCCGGTGGGGTCTCAGGAATGTTCTCTCAGACCGCTGCATATCCTTTTGAGGTGATTAGAAGAAGAATGCAAGTTGGAGGTGCTATAAATAATGGGCAATTTCTTTCGTTCAAAAATACCCTCAAATTGATTTTCAAAGAAAGTGGGTTTAGAGGATATTTTGTTGGCTTAAGTATTGGCTATATGAAAGTTATACCAATGGTTGCTTGTTCTTTTTATGTTTATGAAAGGGCGAAAGCAGTTCTTGGTATTTGAAGTTTCATGACTTATGAACAACAATGATAATGACCTTAAATGAATCATTTCACATTCTTCATTCTATACACTTTGGTCTGTTGATACATATTACGATGTAAATATCTTTCATACTAAAATATTTATTATATTTATTATATTATTTATCTTACTATCCATCTTTGTACAAGATAACGAATTCATTACGCCAAGAATCATATCTAGATCCAAGTCTGTAATTCGTCGTGACCAACCACCAAAGTACAATATTTTTGCTTGTTGGTGGTGGACAACTCAACCCCGAGATTATCTATAATTTCTCGGTTACTTTAAGTTTATTGGTTCGTTGCTAGGTCTTTTAGAAAAACCAACTAAACCACTTTTTTCTACCATTTGGTCTGGTTCCAAATTTAGGACTAGAAGCAGAATAATCCTTGATTGTTTCCTTAGCAAGACTAGCAGTGGCCGAGAGTTTATCAGTGCCAATCTTGAACCCCCATCTTCTCAAACTTTTGACAATAGAAGGAGTGATTGCTGCACAAATTGGCAATCTGATGAAAATCAATGATTTATGAATTCCATAGGCAATTGCAAATTCAGTCCAACTAAATTGTGAAAGAATATATTGGAATACACTTCCTTCGCTCAGGTCTTGTTTGGGAGCATCCTTTTCAGATAATTCATTTTCCACTCGTTGAATATCCTGTTTCTTCTTCAATTCTTCATTACTTAACCCATAACCAAATTGCTGTTTGATTCTGTTTTCATAATACTCTATTTCATCTTGCCCCATTGAATGAACCAAGATATAACACAATGGTAAGTCGATAGCACTCAATGCCAAGTACACACCAAGGGCAGAATACCCATATTCTTTCATAAGAGCCTTCAATCCACTGGGTTTCTTTCCAGAAGGAGTTGGTGGCGTGGCGTTGGATTTGATCGACTGAAATCTTTTGAATAATGGCTGTCTCAATGGAGACGATCTGGTTATTATTCTACTTGGAGACAATGTCCATTTTGGGATAGCTTTGAACGGACCGAACCTCAACATGATGCTGGGAATATAGGATGTAACTTGGTGTCTATCACTATCTAACTACAAACTGAAAAGAAGCGTTGGTCATCACTTATGTAATCACAAACTTTTTTTGGATACAATCAACTATAACCTAATTTCGAAACCTTGACTTGATACAAAGAAATTTTGTAGATTAGAAAGTTGGATTGAGATCAGAGGCGACTAGTGGGTGTTACTTATTGATTTATCAATTATTTTGGCTCCATGGATAACTATATACAACGCAATTTTATTTGTGAATATGATGCTCAGAACAGGAAGGGTTTTTTTTCCTTTAACTAGCGAAACTGTGAATAGTAACTTTCTTGAGCAAATCTATGTCTAACTTTTTCTAAAGTTTCAGGAGAATATACCTCTTTTAATGATTGACCACCAATTAAGACCTTCTCTTCGTGGGCCTTTTGTTCTTCTTTGGTCATGACTACTATATTTTGGAACGAAAGTTCTTTCGAGGGATCCCATCTTGACAACGTCAATCTTGTGGAATAATCAGATATTGGGGATTTTCCACGGAAGACTTCTTCTAAAATATAGTTTACATCGTGCAAAGAAATAGGAACTCTTTGGTCGAGTTGACCAATTCTGGATTGTTGGCCTGCCAAGCTTTGGAGGATTCCATCATAAATCTTATATCTGTTTTTACCTTCAATTGGCTCGGTTGGATATCCAGCAATAGAAGTCAATATATAAGTAGCAATGGAAAGCCCGAACATACCGGGCATCGTACCCAAAACTGGTAATATACGAACTCTAAAGTTTTGTAATGCAGCAAGTTGATCCACCTCTCCCTTTTCAATCTCCTTGTCTAAGAGAGGCAATAACTGGGCTTTTCTAGGGTCAGGTTTTTCGGCAGAAAATACCACTGGAATATTGGAAACAATGCCTCTTTTCTTTAATCTGATACGAACTGATCTGGAAAGTGGGTCTTCTTCGGTTTTGGAAATATCACTGATATTAACTCTGGTGGGATCTGATTTGAGCGCAGCACCTCCAGAAGAAATGACTTTCAAGCCCTTTTCATGACAGAAAGTTAACAAGTCAACCTTGGTATCGATATTATCAATACAGTCAACCACATATGTTGGGTTGAAATCATCGCCGAAAATTAATTCTTGGGAACTTTCGAGATTCCACAATTGGTTTCTTGTTTGAATCTCAATCCAAGGTGCAATTTCTTGCAAATGACTCTTTATACTGTCGACTTTTGAAATACCCACATCGTTAAGGTTGGCAACCGCGTGTCTGTTTAAAGAGCTCAAGGTCACTTGGTCGAAATCAATGATTCTTAGGTGTCCTACCCCAGATCTGGCTAACATGGTGGCTACCCAAGATCCCACACCTCCAGCACCAACGATGACGATTTTTTGGTCTCTGACTTTTTGCATTCCCTCTTCTGACAAGAATGCATAGTTACGGGCCAACTGCTCTCTAATCAACTCCTCGGAATGCTCCTTTCTGAGCTTGGTGGTTTTGGTGCCAGCTTGTTTTGGTTGGCGAGGACTTGCCTTTTTATAGTAATGGTGATAAGCTTCGAGGAGCGATGCAGTAGCAACGGCGGTTAGCACTACCGCCGTCCATATTCCTCGTGGACTTCCAGATTGTGACATATGCTCTAGCGATGAGGTAGGTGAACTATTGTAGATATTCTCATCTTATTTTTCATGTACTGCAGATAAACTGATGATAATGCCAAACATTCAGCAAATAACAGTTGGAATAAGGAAAGAGTGACCAGTATATTCGATGTTGCAAGAGGCTATCGACGGTTTCATTGATGAGTTTCTTTTTGCTCCCTATCAAAAAAAAAAAAAAAATTAACCACCGAATTTTTCAAAATTTTCAAAGATTTCAAAGATTTCAAAGATTTCAAAGATTTGTTAATATTCTAATTTTTTATTAAGCCAAGATAACCAATAATTAACTTCGTAGGTGAAATATTATAGTCTACTCAAGAACATACGGTTGCTGATTAATTGGCAATTTTCTACTCTTTTCAAAAATTATTTGCGGTGTTGTATCGTATATATTTTTTTAATTAAGTACTCACTATGTTTCGCAGCCATCTAACAACTAAAATTTTGCTGGCTCTTTTCTGCCTACAGTAGAAGTAATTTGACCGTTTGGATCTGATGCAGGATAGAACAAATCCTTGTTGTCCTTGATTCCCTTCCATTCCAAATTGTACAAAATATAGTGAATGTTTGGTAATTTAAAGGAAATGGTCTTGATCTCGGGAACTTCCTCTAAGATCTTATGAGATGTGTTGTACATGGTTGCTTGGACTGAGGCCGAGATCTCCTTTGCAAACAAATCCAAAGTGTTTTGCCTGGAGTTGTTGTAGGCATAATCGAAAAGTCCATCATCAGCCTTGGCAAAAATGGAGTCCAAATCTGGAATAGCCTTGGGGTCAAAATTCCATTCTGCATCCACATCTGTAGAGAGTATTCTATCTCTAGTTGGCTTCAAAGTAGTGTAGTCGCACACATTGTAACCGTAGAACATGGATCCAGTAGATTTTAATAATTTCAAATCTTTAATAGCCGAAGTCAAAGTCAACTTCTTAGTGTCTTGGTTATAAGCCAAAAATGTTCTTCTGGTTTCTGGACCTTCATGCTTAAATGAATGGGGGTGTTCCTTTCCATCGCTAAGGAGATACTTGCTCCACTTGGATTGTACAATGGAAATCTCAACACCATGAACTTGGGGATATTTGTTGGTGAAATGCTTGGCTAAATGACCAGCAAAACGTTCAATGGGCCAAACTTCAGTATTTTTAGCTTCAACTAATACAGTGTTCTTGACAGTATCAGTGGGCACGATGGCAAAGTTGTCAGCATCAGTGTAGGCCTTGTCAAAGTCACCAATCAACAACACTTGAACATTGGCCTCCAAGATATCTTGAATTTGTGGATCAGATGGGTTCTTCTTGACCTTTAAGAACTTGACATTTCCTTTACCGTAAGCAGAAGCAACTAATTGTGATTGCATGATATATTTTGAAGTTGTAGGTAAATTATACTGGTGATGATGAATCTAACACGAACAATAGCGGAGTAATCAGTGATATTTATACCCTTTTTCAAACAATACTAATTACGAAGTTGCTTATCAGTAGATATGGATTCACGTGATTGATCTCGGAGATCTCCGAAAAATTTCAAATCACCTCATACCTTAATGACACCATGTCGGGTATATCCGTTGTAACGGGGTTTGATACTCCATAAAATATCCTTCCGGAGTGTGATAGATAAGTATGTTGCTTAATTTAAAAATCAAACGATTTATGTGCGGAATTGATTGGTGTTTATCAGTTGTAGATGAACCTAATTAATCAGTTTATAAAATAAATATATATTACGTAATCATACTGATGATAGTGACTATACAATTTTAGCAGCTTCTTCAACGATAGCATCAGCAACTATTTCGTCTTCGGTTGGAAGGATTTCGGAATTTTCATTGATTTCAACCGATTCATCTTCTGGATCGACAAATCTTAAACTTTTTCTCTTTCTAGCAACAGAATTATCTTCTCTCTTTGAAGATCCAGAAGCAGATGGGGTTTCTTGTAAAGTTTCTTCTTCTACAGGTACCTTATCACTTTCTGTGGAAGTGTTATTGTTGAAGATCAATTCAGCGGTTCTGATCCATCTTCTTCTTCTAGTATACTTGGAGTAAGTATCGTCAGTGGTTGGTTTTTTCCAAGTGTTGTCATAATAAATAAAACCTTCATCGGCACCAGGATTGGCAGTAGTCTTGGATCTTTTATTGTTGGTCAATGTAATGGCACCATCATTGGTAAGATCCAATCTCCATGTCTTATCGACCCATCTCCAAGTAGCACCTTCAATCTTACTAGAAGATTCCAAGGGACTATTCAAAGTAGTATCATCACTGGTGTTTGGCAACTTGAAAGTTTCGATCGAAGAACTTTCATTTAAAAATTCATCGGTCCAAGGAGTTCTTTCATATGATAACAAATTGGAAGTCCATCCGACCCCCAACCATCTTCTTTGATTTTCATAGATTACATAGGTGAACCTAACGGGTTTATTGCCGCCAACATCAAATCCAGCATTTTTTTGAACTTTGGCAAACGCAGCTGCAAATAAAGAATGATTTTTGGCCTGCAGGAAATCCAAGCCAGTCAAGTAGAAACTAATAACTCTTGCTAATTTAAGTTTCCAAATAATTCTTCTTGTTACTCTGGAATATGAAGAATGATACGATAAAAGATAAAGACCAGTGATCAAAAGAATCATTTTTGGTTTGATGATTAAAAGGGTGATTATCAAATACAAAGGGGTTAAAAATAAGGTGGTGAATAATAATCGTTTGATATCGGAAGCCGTTAATGACAATGAAGTAATTGGATTCAAAAGCATATCGGCCTTGATACAAGTGGCAGTCAATGCTTGCACCACATCATCCAAGGTAGGATGTAACTTGGTTTCTTGGATGATCTTGTTGTTCAAAATAGCATACAATGTTACTATACCCACAATAATAATATGACCAAACCATACTATCAAATTCTCAAAGTATAATACTGCCAAAGTGAATGTGCTTAAAATGATTATATTTATCCAATAGTCATCATTTGTCCATGTGACGATTGCTAACAATTTGTTCACTATCAAAAGATAGGGATATGCCTTAATCAATGCCTTTGCCACGGTGGGGGGAGTGGCCGATAATAACGGCGATGTCTGCGGCTTTGAATCAACGCCCGAGGGCTTTTTGGTTTCGTACGGGTTGGGACTGGCAAAATTGGCTCTCAACTCAACATCTTCATCATCTTCTTCCTCATGATTTAAATGGTCTTCAATATCCTCGCCAACATTGCTGATTTTGGTCGCTTCAGATGCCCGAGTTTGTTTACTTGACATGCTTTCAACTAACGACGATGACTTTCAAGCGATATATTCTTCAACTGGCTTCCAATGATTGTACAATGGCCGCACTGGTATGATAACTCCTCAAGTAATGGTAAATGTTTGACTGGTGGTTTTCTCCACAGGGATAAACCTTGCCGATGTGTGCAGGACGAGTCCACCATTGATTATCACACTCACTCCCAACATATTCACAGGTAACTGAAATGTCATATTTGATGATAGAGTCCGACAGGATAGTGGGGCCGGTTTGGGGACTTCGGATTAAACTGTCGGGCTTTTTTTTTTTACAATGACACCGACAATAGTGAGTTATACAGTTTACATGTGTTGCTGGTACTTAACCTGCGGTAGGGAAATGTCGAAGATGTGTCAATAATGGTTCATGTAAATGTCTATGCTCACAAGATACATTTTCCCCCTCCCCCACCTTCAGATGATCGCCATGAAACTTCATAGGCAGATTATTGTGGGGATTTAGTTATGTGATTGAGACGAGGTTACTTACGTAAGCGGCCTCATCTCCAAAGTCCCGATATAGCCTGAGTACGCCAAAAGCGTACGTACTAAAGATATCGATGGACTTCTCAAGTGTGCTAACTAGAGAAATCAATAAGAAGAGGAAGGCCAACGATAATGGGCGCTCTGGCAAGCGAGGAAAACCGGCGGCAGAACAAAAATCGAAACCGGAACCGGAACCGGAGCAGGTTGATGTGGTAGAAGACATTGACCAGGCCAGAACCAACTCTACAAATGAGCCCGGAACACACCAGCACGGAATGATATCGGACCACCACTTGGAGCCTGAAGACATAGAGCTAATGGACTCGATCTCAGACCAGCAATTGCACGAGAAGTTGGCCCAATTCAATGAACTAGACCATAGTTCTGACAAACTTACACAGGTGAAGAAATTGCAGATCTTGACTCGGAACCAAAACCGACTAGTCAAGTATAAAGACCAGCTAGAGCTTGAAATGCAGCTCTACGATGACCCCACCAAAAAGACCATCACCATGGATTGTATACTCAATGTTGATAAGTATAAAAATTCATTATATGTGCAGATCAGAGTATATCTCAAGGAAATAGTAAAGCAGTGGGAACTCGAGGACCCCGAATCGACTCTTTTATTGGAGACGAAAAAGGACCTTGTCAAATTATTGTACAAATTACGTGCCCATAAACTATCTCCAGATATGCTCACTTCACTCACCACCATAATCTATTATCTCCAAAATAACGACTACAGAAAGGCAAACGAAAGCTACATGAAACTAAGCATAGGCAACGTTGCCTGGCCCATCGGGGTACGAGATGTGGGTATTCATGCCAGAGCTGCCGATGCAAAAATATCAAAGGCCAATGCCAATATTATGATTGATGACAAAACCAGAAGATGGATCACCAGTGTCAAAAGGTTGATCACGTTCAAAGAGAAGCTTTCGCAGAAGTCTCCCTAATTGTATACTATGTATTATAGATGTAATATAACATAAATTAACCCCAACCAGTTTTTGCAATCATTGATTAATAAAAGCGCGTCACGTGACCCAGGGCTTGTGCCCTAGTAACCCAACTTCCCTCACCTTTTCCACTCACACTGCCAGTCCTCATCCACCGCGGAAAAAAAAATTCAAATCGCTAAATTCTTACCACTTCTTAGTATTATCGATATATACAACTAAAGATGGCTGTAAGTACCGTTTGACGAAAGGGGAAGCCAAAAGTATCCACGCTCATATGAGCAGGGAGCCACAGACACCAAACATGTTGAAAGAGGGATTGTGAGGTTGTGAAACCAGACTGAATTTGACCCACATTACGATTGACCAAAATGTTGAAAAGTGTCAAAGTTGAGAGCCAACGGAAGGCATCCAACGGGCTCAGGGCAAAAAAAAAAAAAACATCATGTATTTGGAGGTGAATAGAGGATTGGAAGCGGCGAATGTATGTTTTCCCCAGCTCGGGTTTGGGTTTAGTGGAAGGCAATTTGGGGTTACCCCTTGAATTTTTTCAAAGCGTACCATGTACTAACAAATGTAGCGTGAAATCAAAGATATCAAGGAATTCGTTGAATTAGCTAGAAGATCTGACATCAAGTCTGCTGTCGTCAAGGTCAACAAGAAGGTTAACGCCAACGGTAAGAAGTTCAAGCAAACCAAGTTCAAGGTCAGAGGTGCCAGATACCAATACACCTTGGTTGTCAACGACCAATCCAAGGCCAAGAAGTTGCAACAATCTTTGCCACCAACCTTAGAAATCAAGAACTTGTAAGTTCATTAAATGGATGTTTTTTTAATCATGAAAAATACAGTTGATGATTTGATAGTTTTTGTTTCTAATCTATTGTATATTTAATATATAATAAGACCCATTGGATCTTATAAACGGTTTAATAGAACTGAACTGAAAATTTCGTAGATTATTCTACTGGTTGATTTACTGTATTTGGTGAAATGTATATATTTAGTCATTCTTTACTATATCAGTAACATTGGATTCGTTATATCGTTCTAGACAACATCCTCCATGTCTTCGTCATCATCATCATCATCATCTTCCTTAGCATCATTGTCACCTCCATTAGCATCCAAACCTAATCTGACTGCTCTTTCAGCATCTCTTAATCTTCTATATTCGGGCTTTAAGTTATACTTGGAAGTATAAGGACCTTTCTTGATTAAATTGGCAATGGATTCAAGAGACTCCTTCAAATACGACTCAGGCTGTCTCGTTCTTTCCTTCAATCCCTTCATCGACCAATATTCATATTCTTCAAATAAACGGAATAATAAATCCAACAAATCTTTCTTGGGCATTCTGATGGCTCTACCTTCAATATTTCTTCTGTTAGTGTTGGATCTCATGAATATAGATGAACTGTTCCCCTTGATGGAAGGACCAGCGTTGGATTGAATAACCCCCGGGATTTCATTCAAAAATGTCACCTTTGGTCTGGGTGGTCCCTTAGATATATTGTGTCTCTTGGATAATATTTGGCTATATTTGGCGTCACTTTTAGATGGAACAATTTGACAATCATGACAGATCTTACCTGCTAAAGCAGTCTTCTTAGGAATCGTCTTGACAAAGGGTATGTTTTGTTTATTAGGATCATCATTTTTTTGGACTCGATAGTATCTATCAATGGGACTTGGTTCGGGTGGAATGAATTCCCCCTTTTTGGCTTCAAATGGCTGTAATTCTGGTTGCGTGGGCATTTCTCCAAATTCAGTAAATTCTTGTTTAAATTTCTTCAAGTTTTCTTCACTGAACACATATGAGTTTTTCACTTGAGTATTTAACATGGCAATATCGTACTCCTGGGGAATATCCTTATTCTCTTGTTTTTCATCAAGCACTAATTTCACTTGTAAATTGCCACCCCCGCTATTCTTTTTGATCTTCACCGTAGCTATTTGCTTCCCACTTAAGTTGGAGGTATCAGACCATTTATCGGCCAAATACCGAGGCAATTTGACCAACCAGATCTTTTGACCTCCATTATTAAGATTCATGTCAAGAGATTCATTTTCTTCCAAGTAATCCTCAGGATCGGATAAAATCGAAGGATCATTCTCGTCTCTTTCTTCCTTCAAGCCGGAGTCCATGGCCAGCTCCGGTTTCACGCCGCTTCCCTGATACAGTGCTCCCTTAACAGGCAGAGTCCTTGATGGTACACTCATTTATTGGCCCCTGTAATTGTTGCTATGTGGACTATACAACAAAAGGGATGGCTAGCTGGATTGTGAAAAATAGACATCCGATCACGTGCTAGATCACGTGTCAAATTGCTGCGAGACAAACACCTGGATCTATTAACTATGTAGATATCCATAGATCATACCCCACGACTGACATAACCGTAGTCATCATGGTATTGCCACGTCCAGACTTGCCAATGGTATTGACAAGACTACACTATTTAGAGGATGATCACTGTGGATATTGTCATGGCAAGAAAAGCGACCATTATGCTCTTAAAAGTCAGAAAACATCCAACAGACCGCCCAAGTCGATAATTCTTGGGGCCTCTATCGAGCAAATGACATGTCGACATTATGATGAGTTGATCAACCAAGGTTTCAGGAGATCAGGAACGTTTCTTTATAAGCCTGATCTTTTGAATGGGTGTTGTCGAATGTATACCATCCGGACCAATTATAGCCAGCTTAAACTTAACAAGCAACAAAGAAAAGTAGTCAACCGGTTTGTTAAGGAAATAGCGCCAGAAATGGAGCATGAAAAGGGTAAGCATAAGAACCAAGAGAAGTTTGATTTGAATATATTGGCTCTAGCACAATCCAAATCCACTCGATTCCGCACCAAATTTGAATCATCTAAATTCACCAAAGAAAAATACGAATTATATAAAAAATACCAGATCCATGTACATAATGATGAACCAAACAAAATCACCGAAAGCTCATTCAAGAGATTTTTATGTGATACTCCATTTTTGGAGAAAGAAATCGAGGGAACAGCTCAACAATGGGATAGTTTAAATAGTTGGACCAGTTCCACATCTACACTTACACCTACACCTACCACCAAAAGAATAGGACCTACCCACGAATGCTACTATTTGGACGGTAAATTGATAGCAATATCTATCTTGGACATTTTACCATCTGGCATCTCGTCGATTTATTTTATTTGGGACCCTGATTATGCCTATCTCTCCTTGGGCACTCTTTCAGGAGTTCGGGAAATCTTGATGACCCAAAGGTTGGGTTATGATTATTATTATTTGGGATACTATATTGATGATTGCGATAAAATGAAGTATAAGCTGAAATTTGGCGGCGAGCTACTCGATGTAGCCAATGAAATATATGTACCATTTGAATCAGCAAAACCATTTATTGAAAATGGAAGACTATTTACTATTGCTGAAAAAGAAGATATGGGTAATCAGGGGATGGAGTTGGAGATGGAAAATAATGGACAACCGGAATCATTTGAACAAAGTGATTTCTTTGGAAAGGAATTGGTCAATGTGGCAGAGCTGATCTATGGAAGCAAACAAGTATTTGAAACTGCCGAAAAATCTCAGAAAATTTTGGCCCAAGTGCATGGTATACCTAGCATATCAAAACCATTTGGAATACCACCTGTGATACCTGGAATCATCCCATTATGGCAGATTGTGGAATGGTTTGATTCTGACGTCTTGAATAATGAACTACCAGTTAGTGTTTTCCGCATGATGACTAGCGAGATGATAGAGGCCACCTTTGGGGAGATAAGACCCGAAGAAAAGTTGGCGGTGATTGATTTCATAAGAGTTTTCGGATTGGAAAAGTTTCAAGACGCCATACTTTTAATTTGAGTTATAATTTATTTTAGTAGCTATATATAGAGGTTAGAATGCAACATGAATGCAGATTACGACATGAATAAATGATAAGCGCCTGGTTACAAAAGGAAACCTAAGAAACCAGCAAGACCAACACTAAGGCCAAAGCTCTTTAAGTGGGAACCGTTTTCACAATCAGTGGAGTAATCCATTTGATGTGTGACGTTAGTTTTAGGGGTGTGGTTACCCTTCTTTGCATCGTCATCATGGGGTCTTGGAAGAGTGTGATTCTTCAAGAGCGACGATGAGGCTGAAGTAGCAACAGAGGAAGATGGTGATGATAAAGCAGAAGAAGAAGCAGCAGCAGAAGAAGAAGGAGCAGAAGATACAGACATATCTCTGAATTCCTCGGCAGCAAGGGCTTCATCCTCATCAAATTCATAATCAACAGCAATAGGCTCTTGCAATAATGCAAGCGCCTCAGGATCAGTGATCAGGTAATCATTAATGATCCTCTTGATTTTACCAGGAGTAGCCAATTCAATGTTGGCGCAAGCAAATCTAGTTTGGTTTGCGAAATGAAATACAACCGACTTGCCAACGATATAAGACCGGGACTTTTTGTTCAAAGATAAGAAAGGATCTTTGTACTTAGTTTCAAAACAAGTGGTGTTGATCCAACCATGTTTACCAGATAAATCACCAACCTGACACTCGGAGTCATTTGTTTGCTCGTCACAGTCAGCTTCACCATGGTAGGGATCAAAGTGGTTTCCAGCAAGTTCACAATTACCATCATCAGGAATGGAACGCTCATGAATATGATAATGGAATGGGCCACCAACTTCAGGAAGACCGGTCACGTCCACATGGACATTCACTTCACCACCCTTCTTGGCGGTAAAGAACACATTTCCACAAACGTTTTTGCCAAAACCAGAAGGAAAGTCGGCAATTGCAACCGCTTGTTTAGGGTTCTTTCCGATATAGGGTGCCTTATCAGCACCCACCAAGTGAGCAGCAACCATCATAAGAGTGGGGAAAATTGGCGTGGACAACTTCATTCTTGAAAACAAACTGATATATAAATAATTGAGCTCTGCAATTTCATGAGGCTTTTATATTGTGGCCCATCCACAAACATAGTTGCAAAAATCAGATTTTGCAACCAGGTGTGTATACAGGGAGATTACGTAAGCGGACCACTGTTGCAAAATATAACTTGACTATGTTCAGGTCACGCGATTATGGTTTTGGGGAATCTAGTGACTCAACATCTACAGTAATAGATCAACAAATATGCCACTACGTCATAAACAGATCTCGTGATCTGCCAATTTGGATGACTGGGGTGTGTCAGGAGACAAGTTTTGACTCCAAAATAGTACCTGCACACAGTATTGTTCTCCCACTATTCCACCAGTCATTGGGCTCAATAGATTCTATATAGTAGACATTCGTAGTTCCAAATCAAAGTTGATTGTTGCAAGGTCAGGTTGAGAGCCATACCATGTATCAAAACTTCTTGATAGCTCATTTACCAAAAGTTCTAGAGGGTTCTATGCAATCAGATGATTTTCAGGGTGAACGAAAAATTGTAAGGGGCGGGGATGAATGATTCAACCCCACATTATCTTGCAAAGCCCAGAGGAAAAAAAGGGACTATAAAAGGAAGTGGAAATTCCACTGAAGTTGAACAAGTATATTAGCAATTGTATTTAAATACATCAGCATAACAAACAACAAACACCAAAGACTTATTAGCGACGCCAATTCAATATGACTAGAACTAACAAATGGACTGTTCACGAAAAGAAGTGCCAACCAAAATGGTTCACCCACCATGGCCCAACCAACACCGACCCCACCAAGACCAAGAAATCTGGTGCTGGTAAGAATAACTGGGGCCAACCTGGTGACGAGCTTGACTCTTCGGAGTACAATTTCTTTGGTACTTCCAATGGTAGAAGAAACTCGAACCATGAAGAAAACGAAGAAAAACTCAGACTGTTGAATGAGCAATTGGAACAGAAATTGTTCAAGGATTAGATGCTTGATCTTGATTATGATATACGATAACGAGGGCTACGATATATACGCTAATGAAAAAAAAAAAAAAAACGAATATAACTTGGTAGATTTACCTAGTATAATTATATGAATTATGAAACTTGAAATGTAGGGTTTAGTAATGACGTGTAAGTCAGTTTAGTTGTTGTTGTTGTTGTTGTTGTTGTTGTTGTTGTTGTTGTTGTTGTGAACTGCCTGCCTGGCCTTTTCCACTTCTCTCAATTGTAATTCTACTTCTGATTTCCAACCCTTTCTCTTTTGTCTTTCTTCATACGCCTTTTTGTTGCTCAATACTCGATCAACAATAAACTCAGTATTCATATGGTCATACTTGTGAGGGCCAATGGCCTTGTATAATCCGTCTTGCTTAGCTTCTTGGTATGGGTCGTCACCATCAATTGAAGTGGGGCCATGGGCTACTCTCACTACTTCACCAGGTAATTTGCTCAAAAATGCTTTGGTAGCATCGTAAGGTGCACCTAAGATCAAACCGTCCACGTAACGACATTGCAAAACACATAAAGATCTTTCAAACAAGTTCATAATAGGGTAGTTCAATCCTTTATGCTTGTTGACCACAATATCATCATGGATTCCAAGAACAATACTAGCATTCTGTTTATCGGCATCGATTCTTAATTGTTTCAAGGCCTCAATGTGACCTGGATGGAATAAATCAAACCCTCCATCAATATATACGATCTTGGCATATTTTTGGTGGACAGATTGAGAAGGAGCCACAATCTCCTGTAATTGATCCAATGAATCTATATTCAAATATACACCCGAACCTGGTTTTAAGCCAGTCTCGTCAGTAGCGTACTTTTCGAATCTTTCAAGATTATCCTTAATCAACAAGCTGTGAGATGCCACATTGTCTTTAGTTATGGTTCGATAATGATGATGTTTACTCATCAATAACATTCTGCCCACCAAATCAGTGGTGGAAATATTGGGGGTTCTTTTAACCACCACAAACATCCCCAAATCCTTGACTGTTTGATAGGTGTCATTGCCATCGGCATCAGTAGTGATATCATCACCATGAACCACGTATTTACATCCATGTTGTTTCATGAAATCCGGCAGTGTGACGTATGGGGCATCAGGAATTGCTTCAGTTGACCATTTACAAGCACGAACAGCTGTGAGTCTTTCATCCAATTTCATGACCACAGGACCTTTATGCTTCAAGATTTCTTCGTCTGAATGGACCCCCACTGCCAATTCCTTTCCAAGTTGTCTTGCTTGTAACATTGCTCCAGCATGTCCTAAAAACGTTAGTAAATGGTTCCGATAGATAAGGCCAATTCTAGGCGAATTTGGCCAAAAAGAAAAACCCACGTACCATGATGGGTAAAGTCGAAGCATCCGTCGACCCACACTTTGGTATTCTCAATTCCCTCTGGCCTTGGGTACATTGTAGTAATTGGTTAAAGAAAGTAATATGTTTTTGATGATTCATGCACGTGCATTTGTTTCTGGTAGTCACCCACAACAGCCGAGAGGCACGTGAGCCGTTAAGATAAAAGGGTGCTAAACTACAACACATATTAACGGGGGGTAAATTGATAGTCAAAACGAGGTGATTTCGGGGACTTTTCCGAGGCTAGACAAATCCTGATTGCTGGTGAGTGCCCACATCAATTTGATTGCTAGAAGTAGGTTTTCTAAAGGGCTTTTTGGCTGGTTTTGAGTATTGATTTCTTCGTTGTTCGGGCATGGAAGGAGCAAATGTAGGCTGCGGTTGATCTCTTATGGGACCTGTGCCCAAGTAAGTACGGGCACCATTTTTTTCTCTTTCCTGAATTGTATAAACCAAGTATTGATATATCATTCCTGCACTTCTAGTGGAACATCCATTCATCCAACTGAAAAACGACCCGATCACCGGTGGCAACGTCAATAACAAATCCACCACTATAAGGGCATGGATCTTGGACACAAACTTGTTGGGGAATTGGACTTTTTCCTGTGCTACACTAAGAAGTCGGGTATGAACGGCATACATCAACAAGGGTCCGATCACCGGAATCAACACCACGATGGGGGCATAGCCCAACCCACAGTCGAGCCCTACAGCACACGAGCCAATGAAGCATTTGTCGTGTTTCCAGGCCCTCAGCTGGATCTTTTTCCATAACTTTTGCTCTTCTTTGGTTGCACCATTTGGTAACTTGCGCTTATTTCCTTCTTTATCTTCGTAGGGATTGGTTCCGTTGAAATGCTCACCGGCGTAGTCGTTAAAAAGGTCCATGGCCATATCGTAGCCAGGAAGCCCTTCCAATTGGTCTTGTAGTTGAGACATGGCGATTTTACAGGGTGTAAATGGTTGTAGAGATTAGCTTGGTTTGTATTTGGCAGTCGCATACAAATATCTACCTACAGCAACAATAGGCTAAATCCGTGACACCTAAATTAGGCTTTATAACCGGGGCATTACGCTTACATAATAACCTTCCTGTCTCGGCTATGGCATACCATAGTGTTTTCGGGTGGTTGATCTATCAAAGTATATCCCACTATATATGATGTATGTATGTATGTATAATC